>PVLD010004998.1:0-117902 GCA_004027595.1 Dinomys branickii | reverse complement strand
ACCAGCAAAGTAAAAAGAAAACCCACAAATTGGGAAAAAATCCTAGCTGGCTGTCCCTCAGACAAAGGTCTTCTATCTAGAACATACAAAGAATTAAAAAACATGTACCTGTCCAAATTCAAAGACCCAATCCAGAAATGGGCATCTGAGATGAATACACACTTCTCAGATAAAGAAATACAAATGGCAAATAAATATGAGAAAATGTTTCACATCCTTAGTCATTCGAGAAATGCAAATAAAAACAACACTGAGATTCCATCTCACCCCAGTAAGAATAGCCAGTATCAAAAAATCATCCAATAACAAATGCTGGTGAGGCTGTGGAGAAATAGGGACTCTATTACACTGCTGGTGGGAATGCAGACTGGTGCAACCACTGTGGAGAGCAGTTTGGAGATTCCTCAGCAAACTAGGTCTAGAGGTTCCATTCAAACCAGCTATTCCCCTTCTGGGTATTTTCCCAGAGGATCTGAAAGCATCATATCACTCTGATATATGTGCACCCATGTTTATAGCAGCTATTTGTAATAGCTAAATTGTGGAAGCAACCCAAATGTCCATCCACAGGAGACTGGATTAAAAAACTGTGGCATTTTTATACAATCAATATTATTCAGCTATAAAGAGGGACAGATATGGAGCCTTTGTAGGCAAGTGGTCAAAATAAGACAACATACTCATAAGTGAAATAAATCAGAGGCACATGTGCAGGCAACATATTGTGTCACTGGTGTAAGAACCTGAGGGTGGGAACATAAACTAAGAGTCATGAAGGAAATCTCTTCAAAAGTAAAGAACAGAGGGGACAAGGGAAAGGAGAAAAGAATGAGGCAAAAATTTATGTATGTATGTATGTAAGTATCTATGTATATACATATGTGCAGGATGGCTAACATGGTTCTACTATTGACTTATGTCATTGAATGGTAAGGAATAGTTGATGACTGATTGTTTGATCAATCTTGTATGTCTTTATGTGTTCTCCAGAGCATACATTTTGAAGATATCAATATGAAATGCAACAACTATTGTTGGTTTTCTGTTGCTTTGTCTATAATTCAATTATGATTATAAGTTTATTGAGCTACATTGTGTCTCTTTGTTAATGCTTTTCGTTTTTTTTTTTTCTCTTTCTTTTTCTGTTGTAGTTGATGTAGTTCTTTTTGCTTTCACACTATAAAAAGAAGTTGTACTACTGACTTAGGTCACTTTATTGTAAGGAATAGTTGATGATTAATTGTCTGATCAATTTTGCATGTCTATACCTATTTTCCTGAACATACAGTTAGAAGTTATCAATATGTAATGCAACAACCATTGATGATTCCGTCACCCTATCTGTAACTCAGATTCGATTGTACTATTCTTATGCTACTTTGTGTATGTTTGTTAATATCTTTTTTTAAAATACTTTTAAAAGAAAAAAGAAAAAAAAAAGGAACATTGGAGACAATACATAGTGGCACTAGCAGGATTGTAGGAATTCACCATTGGCTGTTATATTGCAAATTATTGTCATTGTAAAATTTTCTCAGATTATCAGATACATGCATGAAAAGCTGGTCAAAAAAGTAGGAAAAAAACTTATAAACATTAGCCATTCCCAACAAACCATCAGACACCAACAGTACAGTTATACCACCCAAATTTGCCTTACTACTTTTTCTTCTTTCCCTCATCCCAGTTGCTCCTTCCTTTGAGCAGTTTCTCTCCATTTATTATCTATTGTACATTTTGGGTTGTATTTACTCTGTCATGTTCTTACACCAGGGAGACAATGTGATGCTTACATACGTGAGTCCGATTTATTTCACTTGTGAGTATGGTCTCTAGTTGCATCCATTTACCTATAAAAGCCTCAAGAGTATCTTTTTTAAATAGCTGAATAACACTCCATTGTATAGAAATATCACATCTTTTTTATCCATTCCTCAGTTGATGGGCATTTGGGTTGTTTACAAGATTTAGCTATGACAAATTGCATTGCTATAAGCATGAGTGTACATATATTGCTGTGGTATGGTGTTTTTAATTCTTCTGGAAAAATACCCAGAAGGGGAATAGCTGGGCTAAGTGAGACTTCCAATCCTAGTTTTGTGAGGAATCTCCACACTGACTTCCACAGTGGTTTCACCAATTGACACCCCCACCAGCAGTGGAGAAGTGTTCCTTTTTCTGGACAGCCTCTCCAGCATTATCATTTCTTTTTCATAACCACTCTCTTAAATAATGTTCAATAATTTTAGATGAATAACATTTGTTGATTTTTAATAATTAGTTTAATCTTTACATTGCCTACTTTGAATTATCTTTGCCCGTCACTTCCTTCAAGACTTAGCACGAGATATATACCCCATAAGAAATTCACTTTTCTGTCCAGACATGGAGGCATTCCCTTCTTCAGTATTTAACTCTATAGCATTTCTTTTTTCTTTTTTTTTTTTTTTTGCGGTACTGGGGATCGAACTCGGGACCCTGCGCTTGCTAGGCAAGCGCTTTTTCCACTGTAACTCTATAGCATTTCTGACAGTATTATTCACAGCTGTTCCTATGTTTTATATATTTGCATGTGAATACATATCTATCTCTACCCACATATCCTGTCTGCACAGTGAATTATTTGAAGATAAGGTTTTATTTAAATACCCAGCAGCACCTGGGAAATGAATTAACACTCAGGTATTTTAGGGTTAATATTCTCTGGTTCCACTTGTTATAATATCTCCAAGATTTTTTTTCTGAACTGCATCAAGGGATCTAAAAATTAAATTATGTTCTTTCCAGCACTGCCAGTAATAAAGATTTGACAATCATAATTTGTCAATTTGCTTGATAGAACATAGGCAGAATAGCATCTGGTTTAGGTTTTCCATTTTAATATTGACTTTAGATCTTCTCTGAGAAGAGTTTATGTTTCAAAAGTCCATTGGTAGTAGAAATATGCACCATTTTACAGCCCTTTACTCCACACACACTCATCATATCTTTAAAAGTAGAATATAAAGGCAAAGATGTAAATGACCTTGTGAAATGCAGAATAAGATTTCCTCTAACATAAAATCAAGATTGGTTTAAATATTCATAAAAATAACCTAAACAAAGCAAAATTCAAGATGCATATTAAATGTGTGTTACTCTAAATAGCAAGGACATTTTAAATATTGCAATATATCTACTGTAATTTTCTGGGCCACAATGGTAGCAACTACTTTGAAAATTTAAGACTTATTTAAGAGTTGAGGACAGACTGTAAGTGAGAGATAAATCAAAAGGCTTAGACATTATCTATACAAGTCCATGATAAGAAGACAGAAAATGAAAGAATTGTACCCTACAATAGCATTGTATAGCATCGGGTATACACTTAGTTAATATATCCAATATATATTAATATATCAAAATATCCATGCTTCACCAATCAGATAATATTTTTGAACATCATCAGTGTTATCTGTTTTCAAATAGAAGTATAAACAAACTTAGGTTTTATATACCTAACAATTAACAATTTGGGAAAGGGGCTCTTTTTGAAAAGAAAATTGCATAGTTATATACAACAAAATTAAGTTATAGAATAGAGATTTACTTAGAAAAAAGTAAATCATAACAATTATACCATTTAAAGGCAAAAATCCCTTATATCTTACAAAATTAAAAAAATATTTTTAAGAAATAGTTGCCTGATATACCTCTAGTAATTTTACTTATTTTTCTGACTGAACATTCTGTCTGGTTGGCACTTTATAGGCCAATGACTTTGTAATATTTTGTATAGAGAGGAGGTAAAGCTAACTCAATTGTTTCTCTGACACTGTTGATCAAATTTTAGTCTTATTGTAGATAATTAGGATGCATAACACATGTGACTTCACACACAGATGTCTTCCCTATTTGTGGCACAGGTACAGATTTGTGCTCTGAGCAGAAAGGGAATTTGCTAAATTCCATTGTGTTTAAATCCTGTCAAAAAGAACAATTGTATGGTACATCTAGATTTGCATATACTGCACTATCAAACATATGCCTGCTGGGAGGGAGTTTCCATTTTGTCTAAGAATTGATAGAAATCCAATTAACCCATCAAAAGTTTGTGAGAACTTTCCAGAGATTGATTTTTGTTTTCATGTATTTCATGCCTTGTTTCTCCCATGTCCTGTTAATCTGGTGGCAGACATTTGCAAAACATGTTGGGATTCACCCACTGACCCTACATCTTCACAGTTTGGGAGGAGTGTAATTCCATGGAGGTTATTCCTATACCAGAACTTTTCATGGAAGTTACCGCAGGTCACTCCATTCCACTAAACTGAAATGAACCATTTCTCTAGCTCATCTTTCTCATAGCTGGATCTATAGAACCTCTAAGAGCATACATTGAAGGGAAGAATAAACAAGCTATGTGATGGTCTTAGTCAATATAGTATTTTATCTTTGCACATTTTACAAAGCCCTATGAGCCTTTGTCCCAGTACTACCTCTGTAATTCATCCCCATGCAGAAGCCAGGGTGATCATCTCAGAATAAATCAGGCAGTGGTTATTTTTCTTACTAAGATCTTCTACTGGCTTCACACTGTCTTTAGGATAAAACACAGTCTCCACAGTGTGGTCAACAACAACCTTCAAAATTTGATTCCTATTTACTTTTCCCCTCATACCATTTATTTTCCACATCTCTGTCTGACATATCTACACCATTCAGTTTTGCTCCTTTAAACTGTTGAGTTCATTCCAAGCTTGAAAGCTTTAACTGGTCCCATTTTCTAGTCGTAGTAGCTCCTCACATTTTCTTAACTTTTTCTCATCAGCTGAAATACCAGATCTTCCAAAAATCATCCTGTGAAAATATTCTCCCTCTAATAACTAGACATAAAACTGCCCTGCTTAGTGTTTGTAATATTTATTATTTTATAATACTCTCTTGTTTGGTGGTTTGTGTCATGCCTGATGGGTGAGGCCATCACTGGGTGGAAAACCACAGAAAAACAGAGCCAGGTCCATCTGCACCTCCCAGACCAAGAGATGTGAGCACACCTGCACCTGCCTCACCTGTTTAGAGGAGCACAACCACAGACCTTTGCCCCCAAACTCCTCCAGGCAGCAAACTCCTTCTCTCCCCTGTAAGTGCTTTGCTCCACCCTTACTTCCTGCTGATTCTGCTCTCCTGACTCAGCCTGCCCCCGTGGGTGTGAATAAACAGCTGTGGTTGCTTACACAGAGCTTTCTCAGACGATCTCTCTCCTCTCTACGCCTTTAACATAGCTTGTTTATTTGTTATCTCTTCATATAGAATATTTGGCCCACAAGGACAAGAAATTTGCAAACCTTAAACCTGTTGGTCAGAATCAAGTGAATATTTAGAATAGTTCCTTGAGAGAGCTAAGGACTCAGATCTATTTGGTGACTGTGCTAAAAAGAAAAAGGTAGGGACAAAGACTAGACCTGATGCCTAATGATGGGGAGCCTTAACAGTACAATATAGTGATGACAGGGTGCCAGGCTCAGAATCCTGACGTTTCTAAGGCCAAAATTAGGAATAATTATTCAACATTGGAGAAAGTTTTCTAGGTCTTGAACTAGTCTCTTCAAGACTTGAGAAATTCCTAATGCTAAAAAGACTAGAGAAAGAAAACTGAAAGGAGCCTGCCTTCTAAGGGACACTAGAAAGCAGCGAAGAGGGTATCCCCATGGGTCAACAAAGTGCCTAGCTTTGCTAGTCTTAGATATAAGATCCGCAGCTATTCATTTCCTGGGACAGGTTATTAGATGGTGCTCATTGTCCATTGCTTCCGGTTTGGACAATGAGGCCTCTGTTTTGAAGCTGGGGTGACACCTAATCTGAAAACCTGATTAGACAGAGGCTAGTTATCTTGCAACTTTGTGGCTTAGAATTAAGGCTATCTTCCTAGAGTCTGTAGTCAAAATATTTCTACTGATTTGGTTTGGCTTCAGTAATAATACATTTTCTAACAGATGTCATATGGCATAGAATGTTAGGTCATTTGTTAATTGCAAACTATATAAAGTATGTTGATTAATTGATATTTATTCAGATATTTTGGCTGCCCAAGAGTCTTATCTCCAACTCTCATCTCCTTTGTTTTGCTATTTGTAATGAGCAATTCTGATTATCTACTAAAACTAGATAATATTTCTCATTCCTTCCTCATTTCTCAGAATCCACTAAGCAGCTGGGTTAGGAATGCAGTAGAAGCTTTTCCTAAATGTGTGAGACTGAATTTTTAAAGCCATGCATTGATTATTTCTATTTTTTCAACACTGGTAGATTTTATTATAACAAGAGGATCACATAAGTATTTTCAGCTCATCTAAGTAATGTTGGAATTTCATTTTTTCTCCAAAGCAACACTTTAAATTGTACGGTAGTCATATTAAAATATTTACAGCGCCATCTTTTGATAGCAATTGCTGCCCAAAAAATCACAGCAGTCACTGATGCTCCTCGTCACTTTGGCTTCTGTAAGCCTTTTAAAAATGATGACAATCTGTGGCTCTCAAACATAGACTAGCATTTCCCCCCAGTCATCCTGTCCCTTGCATTTTGTTGTTGTTTTTAGATGAGAGCAGCTGCCTTGTGATCACTGAAATGTCAGGGAAAAATCATTTGACACAAGAGAGAAAAACTTAAATATTCTTGGAGACAAAACTCCCACGGAAATCTTTTTAAAAAATCTAAAGAAGGAATTCTCTGTCTCATGCGCACCGGTGGCTGTCATTAGTTCCCGTGGTAGTTACAGATGGACCAACAGGCGTGTCTGCCCAGAAAATTGCTCTCTCTATCCTATTTTGGGTTTATAGAAAAAAGACAGACAATGGCTGTTCAAAAGAAACACAAAAGACACAAACAATTACCAGAGAAGCTCACATGGAAACATTTTATCTCCGCATGACTGTACATGAGAGAAGGAACATTTCTGGCTGTCAGTTGCCTTGATTCCTAAAGTGATAATAGAATGGGATGAATTCTGTTGGGCCCTTTTCAGCTAGAAAGGTTTATGTTTTGGCCTGTTGTTATTAAATTATAGTAATGGTTAGTGTCTTAATTGTATTAAATACAAAAAGTGCAAAATTGAATGTCAGGTTCTCACCTTAGCACCAATTAGATAAAGATCTCCTCTCCCCCTTGGAAAGAGCCAGAGAAACAGAAGGAAGGACAATTATTTTGCCTGTGTAACTCCAAAGGAGCCAGCAATTTCTCTTTAGGAACCAGCAGGAAGTGTTGGAAATGGTAAAGGGAAGGGATAAATTAGTTCTTATACTGAGATAATTTTTAAGATAATTTAAAATAGCTCTTTCTAGATGTTTAAAATACTGCACTTATATTTGTATTCATATTTGTGCCATTTAAATCATTGTGGATTTATTCATAGGAGCCTATAGTGTGCTTAAGTTTTAATAAAGTGCACACAAGAATGTGTTCATATTCTAACACTATTAAGGGGAGTAACAAACAACTTTCAATATAAATCTCCATTTGAAAATTGTTACACAGTTAACAATACATGAGAGTGTAATATGTACACACATATATATACATATTCTTTTCTTACTAATCTTCTTTCACATGGGAAATTACTCCATCACTGACAAACTTCAGAGAAGAAGTATAGCTTTTAAAAAGAAGGAAATATTGATTCTTCACAAAAAAGAGGAAAAATGTAATGTCCTGAGAGGAAAAGAATAATCATTCTTGGCTGAGTTGTTATATTGAGCAATGGTACTGCAAACACCTGGATATTCAATAACTATTACTTATTCAGCAGAAATATTTATTAAGTACCTTATTTTGTGTTATCTGTGGCTGTAAGATCAGGAAAGATTCTAGCATCATTTATCTTAGTTACACAATAAAGTCTGGTTATTATATAAAGAGGCCGTGTTTTTACAGTGTTGGTGACCAGCACTCTAGAATTACTTATCAAAATAAGCACAGTCTTCAAACAGCTCCTTGGGACACCTATGTATGCCTGCCAAGGACGCTACTCTTTTTTCTAAGCATTCCTGGAATTCTTTTAACTTTCTTTCCCTCATAGTTTATAAACCATACATTTAGAGGTGGGTCAGATTCTTAGCATACTTTTAATCATCAAACCCAATTTCCACATTTTTGCTGGAAGAGTATATTTTAGTACAGACATCAAATACAAAGAAAGACTTTTGCCACCGCTGAGAATATTCAGAAAAATATTAACTATGAAAGCAGCATCCGATCTCTCTCCCGAAGGTTTTATTACCACAGCCCTGCAGACTCCTCCTGGAGTCTCTACTTACATTAGGTTCCATGCATCCTAAAATTCTCCCAGCGGTTACACCACCTTATAGTCATATTGTGAACAAATAGTTTCCCTAAAAATGCTTGAAAGTGGGCAGGATAGCACCGCAAGAAAGCAGCCATATTTCAAAATGAATGTATGAGAAATAAGGTGACTCTCTTGGTCCCAAGTAATATTGATTTTCATCATTTCTAAGTATATCAGTCAGGATCTTCACAGAGAGTCAAAGGCCCACCCAGCCGGGAATTGTGAAGCTTATTTAACGAGAATTTATGGAGCAAAGTGAAGGGCGGAAGAATCCATCTTGAAAAGTTAAGGCTCGCCACAGTGCGGACAGGCAGGAGGAGAAACTGTGCAGGCTGAATCCACTGTGCACAGGGCTTTGGAAGCAGAGCTTTGCAAACAGAGCTGGCCCTAGGAGTCGGAGGAACACATGTGTGACACTGCATGGGAAAAGGCAGAGGCTCTTTCTCTTTCCCTTCAATCTGTAGGTGCCTGTTATTCACCAGACTGGAAAGGAGAGTTTACTGTGATCCTTACAGGTTCAGGGAAGATCAGCGTCTGTAAAGCACAGAGCAGGGTGCAGACATTCAGAGACCAAGTCAGCAGCACCAGGGGGCAACCAATCTTAGGGTACTGCTGCTGCTTCTATATTAATGGATTTTTCATTTATTTAAAAGTTAATCTAATAGTTTTCCTATACCAGGCACTTCCAGGGGAAATAAAAGAGAATTAAATTTGGTTTTTATGCTTAAAGAGTTATAACACAGAATAAAATGAGACACAGATAGTAGTGATTAGCATATCTTAAGTGTTACATTCCTTGTCATGTGACATAATAACACAAATCTTGTTGCAAAGGCATAGTGCATTCTGTAAGAAATCCAGTCTACTTCCCACATTCCCTTCCTGCAAATATTCCCATGACACTAGTGTTGTTTATACGCATGATGCAAAACTCCATTGGTTTCCTTATTTGACCTTTTCTAGATAATATCATTTCCCGTATCTGGAAGTGGAGTAGAAAAGAGGCACTGCATGTACCGTAGCAGAAGCTGGATGTTGCTTTCCAATCTTCGTGATCCAGTGCTTACTCTCTCATGCAACCTTCTGCCCTGTTGGCTCCCAGTGCTCTACTGCTTGCATAATGATGCACCCACTCTTGTTAAATGACCGTCGGCCCTCGGTCTCAGTACCTTTCTCACACCATTTCCTGCGCTATCCTGGGTCTCTTACACCCTCCACAGTGCCAGCATCTACCTCCTGGACGCAAAATATTTCCTTCAAACTGCTACTTGTAGCAGGTGTTGTCTGCTGTTGTTGTTTCTCTGGACAAGAAAATTTCCCTCTTCGGCAGCTGCCTCTGAGTCGGTCCCCCAGTACATATGTTGGGCTCCTATTTGCAGCCTCTCCTCTATATTTCTGGTCTTCAAGAATTCTTGTTAATGCAGGTCCTAGAAGATTCCCTCATGCAAAGGCAATTTCCACAGATGATTTTAAGTGACATCAAATTCTTTCTTTTCCCCTAAACTTAGAAAGTTGCAAAGATCTTTTGCAAATATGTTTGGAAAACTGGAGACTTCCAGTTTTGGTCATGATGTAGTCATTTACATTTCAATAAAAATACGAATAACATGGATTCACCCTGTTTTCCATTCCATTGACATTCTATTCCAAACAGTACCATAAGGATAAGGTACAAGCAAGAAGCAATAGTCACTCTGAGCTGAAGATAAAGTGCTATTTCTGAGTTAGCAAAGAAATGAGAAAAAGAATGGGAACTAAACAATGTTTGATAGAAATACCAACTAAGAATAATCACTTTAAGAAGTAAACAAAGGCAAAAAAAAAAAAGGGTCAGTGTGCATTCAAGCAAAAGTACTGAACATCCCACCTTGCTGGCTAACATAGATAATTGCTGCATTATGGCTGCCTTCACTAGTCTGACCTAGAAGAAATTCATGAGATAACCAATCATGAAATTACTGTTAATTCCTCTCATCTTGTTTTGAAATTCTTATCATTTTTATTGTTTTTGTGTTGTTTTGTGTTTGTCTCTGTTGTTGTTTTTTTATTGTTTTTCTCTTTAAAAGGAAAAAGAATTTTTAAAAACCAGCAAAAGAAAATTACCTTCACTTCCTCCCTGATCTAGGATAAAGCCTTACTTGCTCTAACACTTAAAGACAGTTTACTCAACCAAATAAAATCACTCGGCCCCCCTAATCTATGACTGACTTCTCTAACCCTTCTTACTGTGATTCCCCATGGGACTCCGTTCAGTCACTCTCTCTTTGCAAAATGATCCCAGTGTGTTTCACTGGAGATGCACATTTGGTGATCTTTGGCTGTAAGAAAATGATAGCTGAAGTCCACAGATTTTTCATTTTTTTTAATTTTATTTTAAAGACAAAAGAATGGAGACATATGAACCAGAATAAGCCATAAACAATACAGAAAATACAAAATTATACAGAATATAAAAGGGAATTAGCACTGGATATTGTATTGCATAATGTTATCTTCACATTAGTTAACACAAAAACATTAAAGGAAGTACCAAATTATAGAGAAGATAGTAGGGAATTAGCACTGGATGCTGTATAATATAAAGTTATCTTCACTTCTGTTAATACAAAAGCGATTGAGGAGATACAGAATTATAGAGAACACAGAAGAGAATTAGCTCTGGATGCTGTCCTACATAATGTTACCTTCACCTTTGTTACTCAGTTACACAGGTGATGGCCCATTTGATCATTCAATTTTTCTCCTCTCTCATCTCCATTGCCCTGCCACTCAATTAGTCATCTTCCCTGTGATAATAACTGTACTCCTGGGTTTATCTATACCCCTGGACTCTCACCTTGGAAAGAGATATAGCTGCCTCAGACTATACTATAACCTACATGGGTGTATACAAACTGCCATGATCGGAGGTGGAAAAGCACATATGCTCACAGCAGACCGCCCGGCTCTGCCCTGTCGCCGTACTATGGGGTGGGGGTGGGTCCAGTCCGTGAGGTGCCCTTGGTGGGGCCCTCAGCGGAGCAGCCGCAGGGCCCTCAGCAGAGAAGGCATGGGGCCCGCCACGGAGCAGCCGCAGTAAGTCCACAGATATGGAAATTGAGCAGCTTAATTACTTAATTACCCATAGCCTATGATACTGACTTAGAAATATTTTAATCAAACTATAATAAACATGATTTATCAAGTGATTCTGGATTTGGTTAGTAGATCTTCAGAATAAAATTTGAGGAAATTTTATACCCCTGCCTTTTTTTTTTGAGACAGGATCTCACTCTGTAGTTCAGGCTGGTCTTGAACTCATGCTTCTGCCTCAGCCTCCCAAGTGCAGACATTTCTCAAAAGAACAACCAACAGCCAATAAATATATGAAAAAAATGTTCAGTATCCTTAGCCATTGGAGAAATTCAAGTCAAAACTGCACTGCAATTTCATGTCACCCCATTCATGATGCCCATTATCATGAAAACAAAAAATAAAGTGCAGAAGAGGATTTGGGGAAAAGTAAAAATCAGTAAAGCAATTCCTCTCAAAACTAAAACAGTTGTATATGATTCAGCTATCACCGCTCCTCTGTACGCACTCAAAGGAATCAAAGTCAGTATACAACAGAGACACCTGCGTATCCGTGTTTACAGGGGCAATGCTCAAACTAGACAAGTTATGGAATCAGCCTTGCTGTCCATCGGTGGATGAATAGGCAAAGAAAATGTGGTATATAAACACAATGGAACATTGCTGAGCTATAAATTAAACATTCTTCTTTAATAATAAAATCATGGCCATGGTCCCAGCACTTGGGAAGCTGAGGCAGGAGGCAGGAGGATCTCCATGTGTTCAAGGCACAAAAGGGGGGAATGAAATATGTCATTTCTAGGAAAATAGGTGAGACTGCAGATCATAATGTTAGGTGAAATAAACTAGATTCATAAAGACAAATATTGCATGTTTCCTTTCATATGCTGGATGTAGGTTTGAAAAGAAGGAGAGAAGACAGAGAAAGGAATGAAAGAAGAAAAAGATGAATGACATGAAAATAGAAGGAGGGGAAAGTAGAAGGGGCCAAGAGACATAGTGGAGAGGATACATTATATTCACATATGAAAATGTTACAAGAGAACACATTGCTCAATTAATATGAGCTGATCCTATATTTTTTAATATGCCCTCTTGCTGGCAGGAAAAGAGAGAAGGTAACCATCTCAAATACACCTATTGCATTCTTTAAAACTACCAGAGCATTATCTGACCTGAAGAAAAACAACTACTCAAATCCAGCCCTCTCAAGGCACTCCTCATCTAACATAAGGGGAGGAAAAATAAAATGCTAAGAAAGACTACCTAAGTTCACAGGCTAGGAATCACACCCTCTAAAAAACAAATTTATAGTCAATGCTTAACATTTTTTTTTCTCTTGTCCAGTTTTGAATGCTTGAATCTGGAGATCAGAACAACTGATCTGAAAACAACCATATGCAGCGCAAGAACCATTGTTGCTCTCCTACCATCTTGTATGGTGTAACTCTGCGTCATTTGTGATGCATTTTTTTATTACTTGTACTGTCTTTGATTGTTTGATCATTCTTATATTCTTATGTCCCATGGATTGAGTAACTTCATTGAAGATAACAGTATGTAATGTAGCAACCATTGTTAATCCCTATCATTTTGTTTTGAGGTCATGCATCTTTTTGTTGTTTTTGTGTTGTTTTGATTGTGTCTTCTTTGCTGTTTTGTTAGTTTTTTTCATCTTTAAGATGAAAAAACAGATTTAATAGTAAAATTTGATATAGAATGTTTTCCTCCCCAACTACATACCTAGACATAAATAAAACTATAGTTTAATAACAGCATGCTACAATAGAAAATTATGAGACATAGATGACTTAAGAAGGAATTCTTAGGGACCCAAGGACACCAAACAAAGAAAAAAATAATTGCAAGGAGATCTGAAGAAATTAAAGCCTCTAGCACCAATGACTATGATACATTTTTAAACACAATCCAATTTGTAAGCATATTAGCATAAATTTTACACCTTACCTA
Source organism: Dinomys branickii (assembly GCA_004027595.1). NCBI lineage: Eukaryota > Metazoa > Chordata > Mammalia > Rodentia > Dinomyidae > Dinomys > Dinomys branickii. Next base: position 104,536 of record PVLD010004998.1, on the reverse strand, counting down.
GTTACCTTAATCCCATTACCTATTGTATCATGTTCACATGTTAAATATGAAAGGAAAAATATATAGTCTAAAAGAATAAAGTAAGTTCATGAATGAGATTCAAATATTACAGAGTTTGGCAGTATTGGATAGGGGCTTTAAAATAACTGTAATATGTATAATTTAATATGGTTAATACCTTAATAGAAAAGAAAATAGGATGTAAAAATAGATGAGTAACACAAGCAGGGAGATAAATTTGAGAAAGTATCTAAAGGAAATTCTAGAACTGAACAACAGTGTAACAAAATGAAATGTGCAATTGATCACTTATCTGTTGACTGGCTGCCATTAAGGAGGGAAGCAGCGTACTTGCAAGTATGTCCACAGAATTTCTAAAACTGTAACAGAAAGAGATAAAAAGAATGAGGGTCACAGCATATGTGAAAACTGTGCAGTAACTACAAAAGCTGCAAAATATGCACAAAAGAAACAATGGATGAAGAAGAAAAAGAAAAAAAGAAAAGAAACAGGCAGAACATTTGAATTTGTGCTGACTGAAATTTTCCAAAATTAATAACAGGTACCAAACTGCAGAACCAAGAAGCTCAAAGAACACAAACTAGGGTACATAAAAATTCCTGTAATAGATGTATTATTGCAGAAAACAGAAGACAAGGATAAAACCTAGGAAAACTTCACAGCAGGTGTTCCTTAGCTGTGGAAAATGAAGGACAACAATTACTTAGGCCTCATCATAAACAAAGTAAACAAGAAGAGAATGGAGTTAGGTATTTAGAGATCAAGGAGAAAAACGTCACCCTAAAATTCTATGTCCTGAAATATTGTCCTTTAAATATGACCTGAGAATCTTTCTTAAACAAAAACTGAGGGCATTTGTTGGAGGCAGTAGACCTGCTTTGCAAGAAACATTGCAAGCAGTAATTCAGAGAAGCAATAGAAAGTACCAAATTTTGTTTTTCTTATTTTTAATTGAACAGAGAGAGAAATATGTATTCAGTATAGCAAAAGCAGTTGTATGTTTGAAAATTATACAGATAAGTGACAGCAATCATACAATCAGTCATAGTGGCATCTGAAAGCCAACATGTAAAAGAACACAAAGCATGGAATGTGTGACACAGTACTGTGAAAGAACACATACTCAGACTGCCACTACCTCATTTCAAGGTTTATTGTCATGCTACAGTAATCAAATGGTGTGATGCTAGAAAACGAATAGTCAAACTGATGAGGGAAACAACAGAGAGATTAAGGTATAGTCGCCCTAATACAGTCAATTGATCTTGAAAAGGAAGCAAAATAATTTCGTGGAGAAAGGCTAACTTTTTAAAAAACAACTGGGCATCTAGATATAATCTTTAAAACGATGTTAGAGACATATGCGTCTTGGCACAGATCTTATTCCTATCATGTGTGAATGGATCATAGACAAAAATCTAAAGTGAAAGGCTGTAAACGTCTAGAGATAACAGAGATGAAATACTTCAGACTTTGGGTTTGACGACAAGTTTTAGAGATTGCATCAAAGGCAAGATGCATGAAAGAAAATAATGGTTAAGTTGGACTTACTAAAATGAAAACCTCTCTATGAAAGATACTACTATGGCAATAAAAAGACAAGTTACAGATTAGGAGAAAAGATTGGTAATGCACATACTGAATAAAAAGATGTATCTAAAAGTTTCAAAGGTCTAGGGCCATGCCACCCTGAACGCGCCTAATCTCATCTGTGTAAAAGTTGCTCTTAAAAACTCAACAAAAAGCAAATGAACAAATAGTTAAGAAGGGGGAACCATATGCAAGTATACATTTCATCTAAGCAGAAACATAGGTCTCAGACAAGTTTATAAAGTGATGATACAAATCCTATGTCATTAAGGAATTATAAATTACAATACAGTGAGGTAACACTACTCACCTACTACAATGGCTAAAATCCAAGCAATAACAAAACCAGTGCTTGTAAAGATGTTGAGCAAAATAACTTTCATTTACTGCTAGTGGGTCACAAAATGATGTCTACTTTGAAAGACAAATAATTTCTTAGAAAGTTAAACATAGGATTATTGTATGAACCATCAGTCATGCTCCAAATGGGTTGAAAACTTATGTACATTTAAAATTTGCATACAACTGGGTGTGGTGGAACACGCCTGTAATCCTAGCACTCAAGAGGGTAAGGCAGGAGGATCCGTGTGAGTTTGAGGTGAGCCTGAGCTACGAAGTGAGCTCAAGGCCAGCCTGAACTGCATAGTGAGACTATGTCTCAAAAAGACAAAAATAAATAAAGAAAACTGGCATACAAATATTTATAGCATTTTTATGCATAACTTCCCAAACTATAAACAATTAGGATGTCATTCAATAGGTGAATGGATAAAATATGGTATATCTTGTAGTGTTCATTAACAATAAAATACAATCTATAAAGTTGTAAAATACAGTAATCATTGAAAATTAAAAACAGGCATTGTGAAAAAGCTAAATATTGTATGATTACAAGGATATGACATTCTGCACTATAAATAAAGACAAAATATGAGTGGTTCACAGGACTTACAGAGGCAGATGCGGAGTGAAGAGCAAAGGTAAGGCACGGGGTACTTTGGGTCGAAGAAGTATTCTGTACGACAGTTACAGCTGTAGATAAAACAAATTATGCATTATTCAAAAGCCATAGAACTTTACAGCACAAAGAGTAAACTTGACTGTCGAATATGAATTTTAATCTGCAACAGTGTGCTAATATTGGTTCACTAATCGCCACACACGCACCCATTAATGGCAACCATAGCAGAAATGGGCATGGGGGTGATATGCGAGGGGAATATATGGAAATTTTCTGTATTATCCTCTCAATTTTTGTTATATGTAAAACTCATTCTATAAATGAAGCATAGTATAATTAGTAGAGAAATTCTATTTTATAATTGGAAAGGATCAGGCCAGAAGCAAGATAAAAATTAAGGTTTTGGTGTCATGACAGGTAAAAGTAACCTCTGGGAAATATGCTGTATCTTTTTCAGCATGGAGGGAGTAATGTAATATTCAGTACTAAACAATAATAAATGTTATATAACCCAGTACAATTTAAATTAAACATGCTGCATATTTACTTTACAGATGGTTTGTTTTCAGATCCTATTTAACACAGAAAGAGATGATAGTTGCTATGTTACTATGCTTTGTTTGATTTCACTACTGAGCTAAAGCACCCATTCAGTAAGAATGAATACCAATGCATGTAAAACACATCTTTTCTCAAAGTAAATAGTATTTGCATTTACTCAGTATTAGCAAACAGTCCAACTCAATATGGTTATAAAAGAGAATAATATGTTTGGGAAATATTTTTGCCTACTGCAAGAGCCAGACTGAAGCTTCCCTATAAAATTGGATTCGGGTATTAGGCAACAGGAAATGTGGCTGCTGATAACTGAGTTACTTTAAACCCTGAAGCAGTGACTGGTACATTTTGTCCATTAAGTTTACAGATGGCAAAGTAGATATGCCATTCATAGCTGCATGCATGAGGGTATGACCTCTTTGTCTATATTAATATCAGGGATCACTTGACATGACTCATTCAACCTCTCTATTACATGAAAAGGAAGCTAACGACCAAGACTTCTGGTGGTTTGAAAATAGATCCACACACTTGGTCTACTCATAAAAGTTTCAGAAGAAAGTAAAAATACTTCTTTCTCTTTCCCAAGTAAATAGGCCAACAAAGAGTACACTACACAAATTAATTTCCCTTCATAATCACAGTAAGGCAGTAAAAATTAATCTAAAAGATTCATAGCTCATCCCAAACAGTATATTAAATGCATAGATTTCAGACAAAAGTTTTTTATCTTTGTGCCATAGCAAACAAGATAATGAAACTTATCTTATTATGGAAATGGAATTGAGGATTTCAGAGAATGCATTAGCTAGAATTAATCAGAATTAACAGAAAAATACTTTATAAGAGTTCAATCATTCAGTTTGTTTGAATACCACTATCATTAGTAAAAATAATATAATAAAAATATGTTCAACCATTCGTGTCTTATTTACTAAATTTCAAATGTCACAAATCTCTGTATGGTGATGAAGAAGGTTAATAGGACAGCATTATGATGCGTGTAGTTGGTAATGCAATATGAGCAGCCACACAGCACTGCCAGCCAAGAGAAAAGACCTATAATACAATGAACAAGATAATTAGCAGTGGGTAATACAAACAGACAATGCACAATACATAGGTGATATATTATTATAACACACACGAAGCACACAACTCACTCATTAAAAGGGGGAAACATTTTCATATTAAGGAAATCTTAATCTGCCTTCATGCAAAATTTCAAAATTCTTTCTGGTTTAAAAATGGAGAGTGTATTCTTCGATTTGAAAAGACATGACTGAAAATAGTTAATCCTAAATTTTGTACAGGCCTAAACTGAAAGAACAAGTTCTAACGCCTCATGTCATGCAAAAGGTCCCCTTCTTTTCTACGAGGGTGAGGTTTCAATTTAGAGCTATGTAAGGCTTTGATACAAAACCACCTGAGCCCTAAGAATGTTTTTATGTAATGAGCAATTCAGTATAATCCATCAAGCTTTGTCTTAAAACAAACACTACTCTATCTCCATAATCTGTGTCTGAGGTTTAGTGCCACAAATTCAAATAGCAAAAAAATTCAGTTGATTTTCTTCTTCAAAATTTGACATATTAGGAGAGCAAACCAAGGCAACATTTAAATTTTAAATAAGAGAGCGCACACCCTCATACACTGAGGGGAATAAGTGACGAAATAACACTCACCGCTTGTAAATGGCAAATATGTCTGCAATGGGCAGAGCACACTGTTTTTATATCAGAGAAAGGAAGACTAATGTGCCATGAGAATGCCTGGCAGTGAAGGTAGTGGAACTCATATAAGCATTATTCTCCCAAAAGGAAAGTACCCGTTAGAGTCCCGAAATCTCAGCACTGAAAAGAGGTATAACAACTATCTCACCAGTCATTGTTAACCTACGTGAGGATAATAACCCTGAGAGTGAGTTTCCAAAATACAACCCCTCCAACAAATGACGCCCCCTGGAATTCAGACCCTTGTGCAGTCTGTTCCCATGACCTGGATGTGGAGCCTCAAGCCACAGCTGTTTCAGCTGATGCCACATGAATCAGATGCAGCTTCCAGTTGAGATTTTTCACAAACAATGCACAAAATTATTTTACAGTAGTTTTTCAGCAATAAATAAAAACAGCAATGACCTTGTAGGCTGTCGTGATCATTATATTTTTAACACTCATTTAATAAAAACAAGACAATGATAATAATAGCCACCAATTTTTTTAGAATTTTAGTAATACCTAATCTTTTTCAATGTTGTTGATATACAAAACGCCTTCTAATAGCTTTCCCTCATTACACTATTTAACAGTCATAACATATCTATGAAAAATGTATTCTTAACATTCTTATTTTACAAAGTAAGGTTAAGTAACTTTTATAATTAAAACAAAATTTTTTTTTGTGGTACTGGATTGAACTCAGGACCTTGTGCTTGCCAGGCAGGGGCTCATGCCACTGAGCTGTATCCCCAGCTCCTCTTTGATAATCTCTAACTAGTAAGGAATTTCTACATGTCTTATTTATTACAATTGTTCATATGTGTGTGAGATGCATTGTTTCATAAACATACAAATTTTGGTACAATGCTCAGTAAAATGTACTGTGTTCATCACATCTGTAAGTTCACAGTTACTTTATGATAGTTTCAGAAACTCCAAGGAATTCATGGATCACAGTTTGAAACCCACTGACCTTCCCTCACTACTTTAGGAAGACAAAAGTGTGTAGAACTTACATGTAGTTCCTGAATTCACACTTAGCAACTCTGAACGTGGACCCTTGGTAGTGATCTCCAATTCAGATCTTTATATTAATCCTACTCTCGTACCTACAATAAGTGATTGATTCATTGTGTCTATCACAAGTATTCTACTCTGAGATCAGTCTCTAGTTAGACCAAAATTCTTCAAATATACTCTCATTGTGATTTTACAGTTTTAAGAAACTCACATTTGTACAATTATGAATTATTTTTATTTTTATTGTTATCCCAGTTGCTGTGTAATTCTGAAAATAATGAATTTACATCTTTCAAAAATCTGATAAAAACCATTATTCTGATTAACTATCACAAATCAATTTTACTACCCTGTGTAAAGAAAACTAACAAAGAATTATGAACTGTCCCTGTGTTAATTTTGAATCTACTTCATAATGTCTAATTCACTTTGCTCTGTATGCTTATGGGATTTGTCAGTAATCAAGTAATCCAACACTCCTCTAGTTGTTCCTCACCTCAACCATTTTTGATGTCCCAGGGATGATCAATGCAAATACCTTGCTGAAGTTTGTGATACATAATACTATTGAACACATTTGATCATTTGAGTGGAAAGCCTCTTAGGTGTTCATCTCAGGTGAACTTGTATATGCCGATTTTTCTTTCAGAACAGAATGAAGAGTTCTAAACAAGTCATTAAACTGTAAAAGCAATTTCAAGAGTCTGTTCTGATTGTTACCCCTATTGTGAAATAGAAAGAAGCATTGGGATTTCAGAACACTCATGTGGTCAAGGAGATATCAGTGACTATTTATTGAATATTCCTGCAGAAAACATCCTGTAGGGTAGGGAGAACTCTGCAGTAGTTCAACGAGTTATTCAGAGTCCTCAAGGCAGGATGTCATTATTTATGCTGGACCTAAGTTACCTAACAGTAAATCTAATAGCACCAAATATGAATTTATGGTAGAACTGTCCTATAAATTTATTGTTAGCATTGGAAGGAATGGTTCCAATAACCATGAATTTGTAGATCTGGAAAGGAACCTTGAAAATGTACTCAAAACTACTCATTTTATCCACGAGTGAATAAAAGCCCAGACACAGAAAAACTCAGTTCATTGACTTTTGAAACTAGTTTTTTTTTTTTTTTTTTTTTTTTTGCGGTACCGGGGATCGAACTCAGGACCCTGCGCTTGCTAGGCAAGCGCTTATTCCACTGAGCTATATCCCCAGCCCCAGTTCATTGACTTTTAATGATTTGCAGAGTCAAATTTAAACTCCAGGCCTTTTAAATCCAACCTGTGGGCTTTCTGGGTATTTTGTTTCGTTTTGTTGTCTTGCTCTTTTTTTTTTTTTCTGTCTATTACACAATAACAAGTGGTGAGAAGAATTAGTTACAGGAAATAACCAAAACAAAGCAAGATAATTCTTGAATATGTGGAGTTATACAAGAGACTTAGAAGTAGAAATAAAATTTGAGTATTAGGTAGTCCTCTAATTAATAGGTTATCATGTCAGAAGCCGTGTGTTCTCCCTAGCTTCCCCTGCCTTTGGTAAAAGACAGGGCTTCCAAAGGGCTCAAGACTTGATGGTTTTACCACCGAATTTTACAAACACTTCAGGGGATCTAACACCAATATTCCTCAAATTCTTTAGCTGAATTGAAGGAGAAGGAGTATTGTCAAACTCATATCTAGAAACTAGCTTAATGTTGATTTCACAACTAGACAAGCACGCTACTAAAAAAGAAAACTAACAAGGACCAAAAAAAAAAAAAATCACATGATCATCTCAATAAACACAGGAAAAGGTCTGGACAAAACCCAAAATCCACTCATTATAAAAACTCTGAAAAAAATAGGTACAGAAGGACCATATCTCAATCTGAATAAAATCCACTCATGACAAACCTACTGCCAACATTATATTAAAAGGGGGAAAACTGAAAACTCTCCCTTTAAAATTGGGAACAAGACAAGGATATGCATTTCTACCATTCCTGTTTGATACCATACTCAAAGGCTTAGCCAGAGTTATTGGGCAAGAGAAAGCAATAAAAGGGAAATGTATAGGAAAGGAAGAGTTCAAACTATTCTTATTTACAGATGACATGATTCTTCAAATAGAAGACTCAAGAAATTCCAAAGGGAACCCCTAAAACCAATAAAGAAATTCAGCAATGTAGCAAGATACATGGGAAAACATTGCCAGCTATTCTCTGGACAGAAGACTAATATCTGGGGTACATAATAATCTCAAAAATAGGTCTCCAAAATATAAGACTCAGTCAAATATGGGCAATTGAAATGAATAGACACTTCAAAGAAGAAGTAGAAATGGCACATACACACATGCACACACACACACACACACACACACACACACACATCAGGAATCAAACTCAGGACATTGCACTTTCCAGGCAGGAAAATGACTAAAAATACATGAAAAAATGTTCAACATCTCTGGCCTTTAGAAAAACACAAATCCAAACAACACTAAGGTCCCGTTTTACTCCAGAAAGAATGGCTCAAGGCATCAAATAATAAGTGCTGACGAGACATGCATGGGGGAAAAGGAACATTTCTAGACAGTTGGTGGTATGGTAAAGTTAACTAGTACCACCATTATGGATATTAGTATGGAGAGTCTTCAAAAAACTAAAAATAGAAAATCCAGTTTACCCAGCTAGTCCGCTTCTAGGTATCTTCCCCAAAGAGTTAACAGACATCATATTACAGTGATCCATGCACACACATTTTTGTAGCTGTACATTACACAAGAGAACAATCTTGGGAGCAACCTATATGACCATCAACAGATGACTAAATAAAGAAAATGTGGTATTTGTGCACAATGGAGTACTACTCCTACATAAGGCATAAATTTAAGTCATTTGCAGGCAAATGGATGCACCTTGATACCACAATGTTGAGTGAGATATATCAGATACACAAACTTATAAATCACATGGTTTTGCTTATACGAATTGAGATTCAAAGTGTAAATAAAGAGCAAGTAAAAGATAGGTAATAGCAAGGAAGAAGGGAGACAGATCTTCCTCGGATGGGAAGGGGAGTTGGTCCACAGGTTGTGGGTTACCATTAAACTCAAAGGGGAAGGGGATCATGAGAGGGGGAGGAAGGGAACAGGAAAGGAAGGGACTAGAAAAGGAATTAACATGTGTTGTATGCCTGTGCCAATGCCACACAAACAATGTAAACATTATGTACTGCCAACACGCACTAATAAGACATATAAAAAAGAAGAAAGTCTCTCCTACAATACGCATCAGTCAGAGAAAAAAAGTCAGAGAAAAAAATAAAGAAAATTTAAAATATTTTGAATTAAATGGTAATGAAAATGTGACATTAAAATGTCTTCCTTGTATTTCTCAAATGAATATTTTAGATAGTTGACATTTATCTTTCTTTTTGAACTTTGTGGAGACTTGCTCACATACAGTTAGTCTTAAAAAATGTTCGACATTCTCAAGAAAAAAATAGGTTAAGCCCAAATGAAATATACAAGAAAAGCTAAGACAAAAGTCTCTAAAGAAGTCTCTAAAAGGTACAGCGCACTGGAGGAGCTCCACAAACTCAAGAGGCCTTGAGAGAAGCCTAATGAAAATCCTGACATATGTTGAGACTGACCATGGAACAGAGGAGTATACATATTTACCAACATCAATACAAAAAATGATCCTGAATAGATCTTGTAGACACATAAAAATGATGAATGTTATTATAAACAGCTATACAGAATTTTAAAATTTAAAAAATTTGTAGAACAAAGATTTCTTTTAGGAACCTGGGTGGATTTCACAAAAAGTATTGAACAAAAGACATCAAACGTGAAGAGTATGCACTATTAGAGTTATAGAAATTTCAAAAACAAGTAAAGTGGGCTGGGGATATAGCTCCGTGGCACAGCACCTTCCTGGCAAACACAAGGACTTCAGTTTGATTCCTGGTACAAAAAAAGAACCAAACAAGTAAACCTTACTGATAGCATTAAAAGTTAGGGTAATGGTTACCACTGGAGAGGAATAGGTATGCATTCACCACCCTGGGGAGGTCATAAATGGATTGTGTGTTGCTAGGATTATAATTTTGATCAAGATGATAGGGGTGGTGGTTAACTAGATAACTTTACTCTGAAAAAATTCATCAAGCTATATACTGGCAATTTGTACAAACATATACATGAATAAAATTGTTCATTAAAAACAGAAGAATTTGAGAATGTCCTTGTGTGGCTTCTGTATTCAAATAAAATACAGTTGAATCTGTTTATTCATATATGGATCTAGTTCATTATAAATCAAATGGCCCATTAGCACATACATTGAAAATTCTAGTTTATTTTAAGGATGAAATTCAAGTCCATATTCTTCTTGGCAAGTGTTCCCATTAGTGTCAAAGTAAAGCAGAGTAGGCAGGTTAATTTGGAACTTTAGGTGTAAATTTATTTTAATAGATACTAAAATATACAATTGAATACATCATTGAATTGGTAAATAAATTTACCCATGAAAGGTGTTACAGAGTTTGTTTTACCGGTGTGCAGGTTATCAGATAGGATCTTTTAAAACTTCTTGTCAAAGAAATACAATTACAGTGGCTAAAATAAGTCCATATTATTTTTCTCACATGACAAGAACTCGCCAAGCATGAGTGTCCAGGGATGATGTAGGAGCTCCGTTTGAAATTATGTGTCCCGTTTTTCTTCTAGTTTTCTACTCGGCCACTCTTAGCTCATTTTACTAGCTTCATAATGATGTTCTAGGCATGAAGAGAAATGGAGAATGAAGATGGATGGGAAAATTTCTGAGGCGTGAAAAACAAAATTTTCCCAGTAATTGACCATTTTTTGCTTGCAGTTCCTGCTGCAACCTTCACCACAGGGCAGGGTAGGAAGATGTTTGTTAGGTTCAATGTATTCCAGTAAAACTGGGGTTCTTTGGAATAGGAGCTAAGTGAATGGTATTGAGTAAGCAAGGAACAGTTTCTATTGTGCCCATGTGTTTTTTACTCAAGAACCAATAGAAACACCAGGAGAGGAAAAAGTAAAATAATAAAAAAAAAAGGAATCAATAGCAGTTGCTGATGACATCTTTCAATATCTGACATCAGTGCACAAATCTCGTTTTTATTGAGTTCAAAGAGCCATTTGAATATGGGATGATGTGGTTATGCTTTGCACAGAAAACCTGACTCAAACCCTTTTTCAGATGTAATGTTTTGGAGAAGGGTGTATTTTAAATGCTAATGATTGCATTAAAGCAATTCTTTTTGCATGTGACATTTCAAAGGGAACATTTTCCTGAGTAAACATGGGTGGATCATTTACATCCACAGCAATGAAATTACCCATAGTTCCATTTGAAGTAGTTTTGCCAACTTATCAGAAATTTCCACCTTAAATTAAGGTTTAAATTCAGTAAACCTAAGGACATTTTTCAGTTACATATTTTTATAAAAATGTGCTTAGTTGATAAAACATTAGTCAATATTTCAAGAGTATATTAAAATATTTCTATTTCTGGTAAAATGGTTTTATATAGCAAAACCATTTCTGAAAAAAAGTTGTGTTTCACACGCTTTTGGGAAATGACCTAGGATCAACATTTGTGTATAATTTGCATGTGTATATCATACCCTGGGCATCCTATCTAAAAGTTTTGAGAATTTACAAACATGATTGAAAAAATCATTAATAAACCTGAAGTTAAGCAAAGGGGGAAAGAAGCCAGATTTGTGAAACCAAATAGTACTCTCCAAAGGACACCCTAGACTATTTTTGTTTTAGAAAGGCATAATATTCTAAGCCTCACAAATGCATTTTTCAATAAAATAATAAACTCAGTTTAGACAGTGTGATTTTTAAAGAATTATTGCTTATAATATAATTTTTAAAAATAGATCCATAAAGAATGTTCGGAGATACCATGATAGAAACCTTGATCATTTGTGTTAAGCAGTTTTCTGAGTTAAATTCCTTCATTCTTAGAGCCTCAGTTTCCCTGTCCACTTCTGTTGAAAATCCTGATTGAATTTGGGTTTCTCCATGGCTGAAGTTTTGTTCTGAAGCTCACTTGATTACACAGAATGCTAACAACCTCTTCCTTTGCACTAGCCCTTACCCTCCAGAGTTGGGATTCTTACAACCTTAATTAAAATCTTCCAGGTTCCTTGAGACACTCACATTCCCAACACCCACATATAAGTGGAGGTTTCCTTTCTACTTGAAGATTTGTTCTGCCTGAAAATGTGGCTACAGCTTATTGAGCTTGGAGATGACTGACCCCATTATAGGCCCAAACAAAGCAATGAGATTATTATGAAACTTAATGGACACATAGGACAAAAACCTGCCCATAGTTTTTCTCACAGCACCCTTTTCTTTCCTTCAGGCAATTATGAAGAGTTGATTCTGTATAGTGTGTGTCTTTCTTGCAAACTTACACCTCCTTGTTATGGATAAAGGATTTTAACTCCCCTTTCAATGGTATCCCATTTCAGGGACAGTGAACTGCACAGACCCACACACAGTTTAATGGTCAACGACCAGCATACTGAAATTTAAAATTTTATCCTTGAACTTGGACTACATGAAGTCCCATAGGACAATGAGGTATGACCAAAGCAGAGAAAGCATACTAGGCAGCAGTGTATACCCAGTCTTAGATCTGGAACTCTGCAGGCAGTGCCAGGCACCTAGCAATTAGCTTGGCTACCCAGCACATATGCACATGGCTACAGGCAGTCTGGGAGAGCTGAGAGGATGGCTCTAGACTGGTGGCAATCACAGTGGCTGTAGCAGCAAATATAGCAATGATGTAGATGACGCAGCAGCCTCAGGCACGAGACAGAGGAGGGAGTTTTCATGGGACAGCAATGAAACAGATGGCAGGAGACTGATCCTGGCCCTAAGTAGTAAAAGCATTAATTTTTCAGTCTAAGTACTATATCAGGAACTACTGGTGTTTAGATAATACATTTTTCAGTAAATAATTACAAAATAAAAAATATACATATATAGGCACTGCATGTGCCAGTTATTCAGGCAGTGAGTTATAATACTTCAAAGTATTTAAAATTCCTGGCTTTGAAAATATCAGCAACATTACAAAGGAGATATGCACAGGCTCAGACAGAGAAACTCAATAGAGAGACTGTCACACTCAAAGGAAAACTATTGTTAGATGATGCTTGGGATGAGCTATTTTTAAACATGTAAGGTAATTTTATAGTTAATTTTTCCTCTTGCAGTGACAGCAGTAATATGCATAAATAAGTGTTTGGACTTACATGTGAATCATGAAACCACTTTTGTAAGCCCGCACTTTGTACAATGAGTTATAAAAATTGTTACAGAAAATATTACAATGTCAATATTTAAATTCACATTTAAAATTAAATTCAGATATATATGAAAGTGATTTGTATGAAGAAATAAATCTTTTTTAGAAAAAAGGTCCTGAAAGAATCATTAGCTCTAGTGGTAGTAAAATATATATTTCAAAATTATTTACCTTAATTATATACCACAGTTGTCAGAATCTTACACAGTATTCTAGCAGTTCCAGTAATGCTTGCATCAACAAAGTAATTCTTCTCAAATTTAAAAATTATCAAAAATTATTTGCGATTTTGCATTTACTAAGAGTACTGATGTAATTTTCAGCTGTATCATTTGAAAATGAAATTGGCAGAAGTGTGTACAGTATTTTGGTAGCATACCAAAGGAATTTTCTAAAAAGCAAGACAGAAAAATCTTAATAAATGAAGACACTACATTTTAAGTCTTATTATTTTTGTACTATAGAAAATCATAAAACTAAAAACTGTCTTTGCTACTTATATGGTTACACTATTCATACATCACTATTATCCCATTTTGTTACATAATTTTAAAAAACCATTTGTAAAGATACAGCTTTATATTTAGTACCTTTTGTGACGTTTCTCCCTGATTTTGAACAAGGGGCCCACATTTTCAATTTTCACTGAGCCCTGAAAATTATGTTGCCAACCTGCTTTGAAAATTATGATCTTCACTCTGCACACTTTCCTCCTTCACGTCTCCTGTCTCACAGCCCTCACCTTCAGCCTATTCCTCCCCGCCACATCCGGATCACTCCTGCCCGCCTGCCTTCTGAGTCCCAGCCTGCTATTCCAGTGAAAATGCCATAGTTGCAATCATTTTGAACACTTACTCTTTGCTGAACCCTTTACATATACTACCTAATTAATTGGCACCGTCACTCTGTGGGTAGGTATTTTGTCTCAATTTTATAAACAGGGAAGCAGAGGTTTACAGTGATTAAATGTTTTCTAATGTCACAGAGCTAATTGGAGTGTGAAACTTGCTAGCAAAATGGAAGGAACATTAGATTTCAATTTCTTTGCTTCTTGCATAAGACATGACAGCTGCACTCTTAAATAACCACTCTCATTCTCTCTTATTTGTGGCACCTCAGTCCCTTTTCCTGTGCCTTTTGTAATGCTCTCAATGTCTCCCATGACTTCGGACAAAGTCCTGTCTAATTGCTAAGAACCTACCAACTCATTTCTACCCTTTCCACTAAGGAAATGCCTGTTTATTTTTCATTTTCCAAGATTAGGCTCAAAGATTCATCAACATTATGATGTCTTGCCTGATATCCCCTCCCTCACCAGGTAGAAATAAACATGCCTTTTCTGATGCCAGTGAAGCCATACATCCTCCCAGTACCACCTGCTTGGTATATTTTAACAGTGACATATGAGTCTCTGCACTAAACAATCAGTATTTTAGGGATAATAACTATGTCTTGATTTGCCCTCCTATCCTGAACCTTTAGCTCAGTACGATTAATGAATAAATACTGAAAAATGAACAAAAAATAGACTAATGAATGAAGTAAACAAACAGGCAGAATATTCCCTCTAATACTGTGGTACTAGAAAAATACTACTACATTCTCTTTATTTTTACTTCTATTGCACTTTTTGTAAATGCCATTTTTCAGTCCTGATCTGAGTGCTTTATAATATAGTACATGTTTAGGATAATTATCCATTTTTATCTCACAAGAATGCCATCTTTTGGTATTATTATTTCCTTCAATATGGGTCAAAACACACAAAGTTTATAAAGTTAATTAAATTATATACCATCACACAACTAACAGATCTATAATTTGAAATCAAATCCTAATTTCAAAGCTTGTCCCACTGAATAACATTTCCTCATATTATGCATTTATTAAAATGCTTGCCCCCATAACACAGCTTTTATTTAAGGTTCTATCTAACATAGGCCTTCTGTCAGAAAACTGACTCAAGTTCAATGGTACTAAACACTACATCTTTAAATCCTTCTCAATGGCATTTGAAATCACAGTACCTTCCTTTCTGATTCCTAGCTACTTTCCCTAGATCCAATCTTTCAAAATACTTTTTCTCTGAACCCAGTCCTGTGGTACTGTGCAGTTTTACCATGTGCGGAAAGGGATGGGAAGTCAGTACCTGCCTCAGTGCGTCCACTCAGTTTTTCCTCAACAAACATCTTCCCGACAATCATAAACGAGGCCCAGCATGCTCTGAGACCTCTGGATTCTCAGAGGATTCATGAGTTCCATGACTTCTCTGCTTCTTTCCCTGTGTTTTTTATTTTCTGTCTCTGGGACAGGCACTGTAGAATGAAAAATAGGTAATCATTGACCTATTTGAGTTGAATTTTCAATTTATAGTAGCTCAGTTTCTTTGGCTAGAAAATCTATATTTTTGCTTGAACAAGAAAGAAAAAAGAGAGAAGGAACAATACACAGATAATCCAGTGTTTGTCATGAAAATTAGAATTTCTAATTACAGTAACCTATTTACTGAGTTTCTCATGAAATTCTTCCTTGTGATATTTCATTTGATTTTCATATTTGGTCATAAATCTCCATTTTAGTGCTGAATTGGCTAAGTAATTTGCTTAAGGAATTTTCTCAAAGGAAAAATCATCTACAATTCTCTTAATGTTTATGAGATACTAATAGGGGGTAGATTTGCAATTAAGACTGTATTTCATAGGAATTTAAATACAAGACTAATATTTATGTGCAGGGAGAGCAAATCCTCCTTTGGAATGGGAATTCTTTCTTCACAGGGCAGCTGAGCCTCTGTAGTACCCTCCACCATTCATCAGCTTTAACAACCCAGAATAAACAGCTCGCTGAAAAGTAGCTACAGGTCCATCTTCTTGATCCCAATTTGTCAAACATTGCAGTAAGAAAAAGTGTTAAGCTTTTATGAAGGGTGTGAGGAGATTTGTAATTTATCTGAAACACTAGGCCAAACCTCAGAAGTACAGATTCTATAGCTCCCAATTATAACTACTGTATTATATGTATATATTTTATATTTTTTAAAAATTGTGATGTTATAGAATACAGAAGAATTTTCAAAGTCTTCTACCTTTCCTACTATTATTTCTCAAATAAGAATATGACAAAAAGAATATTTTAAAATTGTTGATATCTCTTGTGAGTCACAGAGAGGCTAAAATATGTTACATAATCCACAAGCCAGTTTGTATTAGTGACAAGATTAGTATTTAGAAATCATTGGCAACCAAACTATTAATTCACAGCAAGTAATGGAAGCAAAAATGATTGAGGAGATGATCATAGAAAATTTAGGTAACAAGTTAAAATTCTGTTATGATTTGCATCTCCTCACATATTCACAAATAAGAAACAATGTTTAGTAAGCTTATTTGACCAACACTTACTTGGTAATATCAGTTATAATCATTTGTTGACTTAAATCAAAGCTTTCTTTGACTTCATAGTTATTGCTTCCTATTAATAGAAGAAAAAAATATTTCCCCAAGTCTAAATGAACTACTCTTCAGAATGTGTCAAATTTTTGCAAATATTTCCATATAAAGACAAGTATGTTACTCTAAGTTCATTAAATTATTCTTCATAACAAGATTGCACAGAGAATGGGGTCCCGTACACATTAAGCCAAGTTCCCCTTTACTGTGTAGGCTTGCTGTTCTAAACATGGATGATAAGGATCAAAAGTAGGGCAATATTGACTAAGAAACCAATGTTTCTATAGGCTGAATATATATTGATTATAAATATGTAAAAGTTCAACTGAATTAATGTCATGAGAGTAAAATCTGTACACCAAAGGATTCCTTATATAACACAACAGCAGGATTACAGGATTATGATAGAGGCCAAATCAAATATAAGAGCAAGTACAGATCTATAGGTATTAGCTGAAAGGCGATAGTGATGGTTCAGAACAGGATATGAAAGCAACAGAGTTTTAAAATAACTGGTGAATGTGCTCAATATAACTGGATAAAATGTTAAAAATTTTTGATAGTGCGTTTATTTGTTTTTTTAGTGCACTTAAAATCTGATGGCCTAAATCCGTAAATATACGACTCTCTCAAAAACACTCAGAAGCTTATGAGGGAGAAAGAACATTAAAAAGCAAGAGTAATTTGGAAATCAGGATTAGTGAAGTAGGAGAAAAATAAGCACGTGGGGTGCTATCTGGAGGTGGGAGAGCTGAGCAGCTGTGAGAGAAAACCTGGGCGGGAGGAGAGATGCAGAGGCAAGCGATTTAATCCACTGAGCTGAAGAATGGAAGAGCCAAGCTTGCGCTCACATGAAGGACAGCTCGGGGACACGGACACATGATGGAGTGGAGAATACAACAGCTGCTGCTCTGAGGACAAATTGTCCCTCATGCTTAGAAGCAGCAGAGGCCACTCACTTCACAGAGTGGGAGACGGTAGAGGGGACAGTTTTCATTGCTCTCTCAAAGGAAAACCTGCCACTCACCTGGAGGCAATATCAAAAAGAAACCGTGGTGGCCCAGCCACTTCGAGGGTGATCTGCCTCAGTCTGCCTACAGGGATTGAGAATTATTTTTTCCTCTCTGTGGAAGGCCCTCTTTTCTGAGTGAGTAGATTTAATTCATGAAGAAAAACAGTGGGGATTCCGTTATTCCCAGTCTCAAGCCACCATCTCTAAACTACCAATAGTAGGGCTTCACCGGGCTGATATTTTCATGTAAGTCTCAATTTATCCTGCTCTCAGTTGAAAACCGAATGTAAGTGTGATCTCCTGAAATCCCAAATGCATTGGTAAGTAGTCATGAAATGTAAGATGGGGAGATTTTGAGCCACTCTAATATTCGACATGTGCCCAGTGAGTAGATGACTTTTGATAAAGAGAAAGTTCACTCGAAATGAGGAGGCCAAGATCTTCCAAATTAATAATGTATAGGAAAATAAAAACATTGATATAATAAAGGGAAAGAAACCCCAATTGCTCTAAATAGCATAGTTATGAGCTACATTAAGATACCTAAAATATTCAGAATATGATTTCATAAACAACATTAAAATACGCCAAAATAATCTGTATTAGTTTTCAAATCAGTCTTGGCTTTTGCTTTCTTTCATTCTCTTGAGCTCAACAATTTTAAAAAATTCATGAGGGCTGGGGATATAGCTCAGTGGAATAAGCGCTTGCCTAGCAAGCGCAGGGTCCTGAGTTCGATCCCCAGTACCGCAAAAAAAATAAATAAAATAAAATAAAAAAATAAAAAATAAAAAAATAAAAAATTCATGAGTTTACTAATTATAAATTAAGGCAACCTGTATTTAAATGTTCTATTATCATCATTACTTAATCTGTTTGAAATCTACTGCTTAGGCAAAAAAATACTTGAGACAGAGATTCACTTGTAAGGCAAATGTGTCAATTCAACTCAGAGTATATTTAGAAATTGTAACTTATGTGTACCTAGTAGTGAGGCCTGGTATCCACAAAACAAGAATCAATGAGATTATACGAAAAAGATGCACAAAGATTAAGAAATTATTATCAAACCTCTATAACACACAGCAAAAGAAACCAAAATATTACTAAAAGCTAGAAAAGATTTTAATAACGATTAAATAACAATAAATATTAAATAACTGAACAAATAAAATTCAAGAATACGAATTCCATAGCTTTGAAAAAATAAACCACAATCTGACAAATTTCAGGAGAGTGAAATAATAGAACATAGCAACCAACATCTGGTCAGGAAACTAGAGATCACGCTAGATAACAATTAGAAACCTATGGGATAAACAGTTGCCAGAGGGAGATGGGAGAGCACAGAGAGGACACTAGATTAGCACCACATAGGGACTATAGGATGCAGATTCTGTCCCTTTCTGAAGGACAGAGGAATAGACTCGGGGTTGAGACTCAGGTGTCTGCAGAGGAGGAAGTATTGCCTACCTGGTGGCTCTGAAGCAGTCAATGATAAGGCTAGGTCTGTTTACGGAGAATGCTGGGGACTGTAACTAGCTACTGCATTTGGAGGGTGAAAGGCGGAAGTTGAGGGGACATAGCAGAAAGAGTAGGCAAATCTGTTGACATCATGCCTGTGCTTACCAGTCCCTTACTGTGTCCCTGAGGTGGAATTTAACAGCGACCTAACAGGAAGGAAAGAAGAAACGTAATGCTACAAAGAAGAATGTAAGGACATTTGATCCAAAGCAGGAAAATATCTTCCAAAAATATGCACCTATCACACACACGCACACATGTTCTCTAACTCAGATACAGTTAAGCCTCAACTCAGTAATTAAAAAATTTCCTAGAAAATCTACATGTTTTAGAATTAAAATGTATACTTTTAACGCTTGGTTATTCAAGAAGCAAAGATACAAGTTAGAACACATTTTAAACTGAGAGATAAAATGATGCATCAAAACAGGATGCACAGCTGAAGTGTCATTAAAAGAAAATTTGCACTCTGCGTTATGTATGTTAAAGAATATACCCTAAAGTTACCGATGCGTAGCTCAAGGGTTACAAAAACAGACTGTCACAGTAAATGAGGGAGTAGGGGACAGTGAATGTAAAGTAGGAGAAACTGGTGACAAAAACAAACAGTTTAAAACATTTATTTAAAAATAAATGTTGATTCTCCGAGAAGAATTTACATATTTAGTATTTGACATTACATAGACAAATACCTGTAAAGACTTACCAAGATAAAGGCAAAAAGAGGCACATCTAAGCAATACTGTAAAGGGAAATTGAGGCGGACATCATCACAGCTATGCTACATTTTTTTAAAAAATCATACAAATAATAAATTATGCTAATAAGTTTGAAAATTTAGATGACATGGTTTAGGAAAATGTAACAAAATTGATCCAAGAAGTAAAAGGAAATGTATCTAATTTTGTAATCAGTGGTTAGCTGAATAATTATAAAAAATTCACATAGAAAACTCTACGCCCAGATAATTTTATTGGACATGCACACCCAAGATTCCAGGAATAAATATTCCCAAATTTAAAAGCTTCTGTAATGGAGAATAATGTGCTAGGCAAAGCTATCCACTACCCTGTTCTCCTAACCCTTTACCAGCTCCGAGTGTCCCAAGCCCCTTCCAACTGTGGGGATGTGTGTGTATGCGCTTGGAGCCCCTTCTACAAGGAGGCTTTCCCAGGAGTGTGAGTCCAGAAATACCAAGGAGTTACCACCCTCCTCCCTCAGCACACCTCATGCCCCCAGGCAGCAGTGGCTGACGAGAATTGTGAATGCAAGCAACCCAGTTCTCTGGACCCAAATCATGCAATTATGGTTTGTATATTACACTGTCTCCATTTCTCATGCAAAATTAAATTTGAGTTGCCCATCGTGGAAACTGTCCTAAGAACATGTCCTTATGAGGTTGCTTTCCCTTGCCTGTATCATCTGTCCACTGCCTGTTGGGTGCCCCTCCACACAACCTCTTTGCATTTGAACCTGAGTCTCAGAGAAGGGTTCTTGGGGAAATCACGAAAATTAAGTTCCCATTTTTGGTAGAAGACTAGTGGTGGTTTAATTCCAACACATTGAAAGGATATCATGAGAAAATTATAGCTCAGACACTCACATACATAAATGTTAAAATGCCTTAGTGATTTTAGCATTTAGTTTGCAAAAAGTAATAAAACAAATTGAGCAGTGTGTAAAGAGGATCTTACAAAATGATCAAGTCGTGCATCTCAAGACTGCAAGGTAGCTAACATGAAAATTAATGGCATTAATTATATTAAATATTAAAAATAAGATAATTATTCACTACCTTTAAATATACAATTAGTTATACATAATATATAATGTCAAAACTGTCATTAATTAAAAAATGGAAAAAAATCTAAAATAATGTAACACGTTTTCATGGATTTAACCTGTGTAACAATCTAAGAAGAGAAGAAAGTGCTCTGATTTGATCTGAAAAACAGACCTTAAAAACCTTCAGCAAGATTGCATGCCCATATCTGGTAATCTGAACAACTACTTGAGTATAACAATATGCAATATAACAACCACTGTTAATTTCCTATCATCTTGCTTTAAAATTATGTATCATTTTTATTGTTTCTTTTATTTTCTTTAAAATTAAAAGAAGAAAACCTATATCAGCAATATACATTAGTAAAAAGGCACCAAGAGGTCTCTTTGTAAGTTTTGTTTGGTATGGGGAATTGAACTCAGGACCTTACCCTTGCCAGACAGGTGCTATGCCCCTGAGCTATAAGCACTCTCTTTGTGAAGGTAGAAAAAATACAAAAGATTTTCAGTATACTGTGTATCATTTTATTGGTGAAACTAAATAGTGCAGTTGAGCTAGAGAAAGAACTACAAGCTATGTTATGGTTGATACATTGTGTCAACTTGGGGAGTCTAGAGGTTTAGCTGAGTGACTCAGGAGGAAGCTGAGGTGCTTACTTTGTATACATCCTGAGCCTGTGGAAGAGGAGGGCATGGAGACTGTGTGAGAGCTACACGTCTCCTGGGTGGAGCTAGCCTGTTTACAGTGTAAGGGAAGAGAAGAGGCTGCTTGTAGTCATTCTGCCTTTTGCTGTTTTTTTTGCTGTGCTCTACTGCCATAAACTGTTGCCCTCTGCCATGTGCCACTCTGCCTATGAGCCAGCCAAGTATAGACTGAAACCTCCACAAACTGTAAGCTAAATAAACCTTTCCTTCCTTGATTTTGGGCGTTGCATATTTTGTCTCAGCAATAAGAGAAAAGTAACCAAGACAGAATTTGGTACCAGGAGTGGGGTATTTGCTGCGACTATACCTGACCATGTGGTTCAAGAGCCTTTGGAAATTGCTTGTGGGAAGAGTTTGGAAAGATTTGGAGATGAGTGGTCAGAGCTCAGAAGACCAGAAGGCTGATGGAAATCCTGCCAGTAAAGACCAGGTTCAGGAGGTTTCTGTTAGGAAGGACTGCATTGGTTGTTGGACTCCAGATGATGTATGTTATGGCTTGGCAGAAAGTTTGTCTACATTTTGCTCATGTGCAGAGACTTTGCCTAAGACTGAGATCAAGGGCAGCAGTGAGCTGATTAATCTGGCAAAAGAAATTTCAAGGCAGTCGAATGTTGGGGCAGTGGCATGGCTATTGTTGGGGGCTTTTAGCCAGATTTATATTGATAGTCAAGAGCAAATAGCCCAGCAGGGTGATTTAAAATGTTGTAAGTTGGGCCAGAAAGGAAGCTCCAGTAAAGCTGTGGACTACAAAGATAAGGCTGAAGAGATCTCTATTGCTGAGAAGGAACAAGAGAATGGAAAAGATGGCCTGAGGGCATCACAAGCAGCAAGTTTCCACCCTTTGCAGCCTCAAAACTGCAAAGGTGAAAGACCTTGCCTTGAGAAGGAAGCCAAAGAGTGCCATGTTCCTGAATGGCAGTGGCAGCTGTACCAGGTTCCAGAATGGAGGTGGCATAGAGAATTTGTTCCTCAGAATTAGATTCAGTGTGCCCAGAGATCCAAGCACTCGACCCCTATGGCCAAGAGAGAGGAAAGTTTGGCTACTGCTCCAGGTGGCAGCAGACCTTGACATCATCCACATGGCCCTGGCTTAAGGTGCACAGAGAATACAAGAGTTCTGAGGTTAAGAGGCTTCCACCCAGATTTCAGGAGGCCTGGGAGGCCAGGCAGTGTGCCCCTGAGAGGGCAGTGTGTGAATCTGTGAGTATGAAGCAAAAGGTGCCCTGCAGACCTCAGAAGTTTAGAAAAGACAGGACCGTGGATCATCTGAGGAAAGTGCAAGGGGGGACCAAAGCAGGCCTAAGAGAGAAGCTATGGAGGCTGTAACCACCAGAAGTGCCATAGGGGTGGACTCATGCAAGGCCTTTGGAGCTCACAAAGTGCCACAAGTTGCTTCAGATGGTGGATTTGGAATTATAGAACACAGTGTTAGCCTTGCTGGATTTTAGACTTGCTTTGATCCCAGTGCTCTATATTACCCTGTTGGTGCCTTTTGGAATGGTAATGTTTATTTTGTGCCTTTAAATGTTGGAAGTGTTTAATTTTCATTTGTATGGAGGCAAAATGTTATGGTTCTAATGTAAGCATGTCTTTGTATCTGGATACTGTTTTAAGGAAATGTGTCTGATTGCCAAGTTGACAAGGGGTGGAATGTTATGGTTGATACATTGTGTCAACTTGGGGAGTCTAGAGGTTTAGCTGAGTGACTCAGGAGGAAGCTAAGGTGCTTACTTTGTATACATCCTGAGCCTGTGGAAGAGGAGGGCATGGAGATTGTGTGAGACATATACATCCCCTGGGTCAGGGTAGCCTGTTTACAATGTAAGGAAAGAGAAGAGGCTACTTGCTGCCATTCCTCCCTTTTGCTGGTTGATTTTGCTGTGCTCTGCTGCCATGAACAGTTTGCCCTCTGCCATGTGCCACTCTGCCTACGAGCCAGCCAAGTATGGATTGAAACCTCCACAAACTGTAAGCTAAATAAACCTTTCCTTCATTCCTTAACTTTGGGTGTTGAGTATTTTGTCTCAGCAATGAGAGAAAAGTAACCAAGACAAGCTATACCATTTTGGTAAATAAAGCAACAAATTTTAATTATTTGTAGGGAAAAATCAGATAGATGGTAAATAGATCATCAGACTCAGTAGGAAAGACAGGAAAGTTGTTAGACATATAAATAACATAAAAAAGAAAGTCTTCTATAGACACAAAATTTGAAAAATGGTAACTAAAACAAAATATGCTATGTATAATAGAATTTTTTAAATGATAAGCTTTTGAAAGCATCTACAATGAGATTTTCAAGACTACTATGAAGACTATATTATTTTATTTTATAAGTTATTATTTTACAACCAAATTAAATAGTGGGATCTAACACATTTCATGAATTGGAAGATTTATGTACAAAAACTTTATATATATATATATATATATATATATATTCATTGTAATCCCAATTAAATGCTGAAGTTTGATTTCTTAACTTGACCAAATAATATATAAATAAGGAACAGATAAAGCTATGCCACTATTAAAGAACAATTTCAGAAAAAGTATTCTTAACTATTGAACATAAGATAATCAGATGTACCTAATTAGCACAATGGCATAAAACACACACACACATATACGTACCCTTCATGTATGACATAAGGAGCTTTGCCTATCTCAGAAAAATGATTCATAACTGAGTGTCCAGTTGAACAAGTTGAAATTTTATTTTACCTCAAACCATACACACAGAAATCAATACTAGGTAAATTAAAGACCAAAATGTGAAAGATAAAAATATAGAAATTTTAGAACGTATAGGAGATGTACCTTCATTTCACTGGGGCATTAAAGATTTCTTTAACAAAATGTAAAACTTTAATCATAAAAGTGAAAAGAAAGGAAGAAAAGAAGGAAGGAAGTGAGCAAGGACGGAAGGAAGGGAGAAAGGGAGGGAGGCAGGAAGAAAGGAATAAAGAAAGAAAACATGGAAAAAATTTGTATAACAAATGATTCTTTAAGTGTCCATGAATTTTAATGCTATAAAAGGATTGGAAATCCTTTTCTCACCCTCTAGAATAATTCCCTTTGCCTTTTTTCTATAGGAAATTAGATTAAATATTAATGATGCTAAGATGAATTTTATGTGGATTCTAAATTGCTTAAACCTTTAAGAGGGAACTATGCTCTATAAATAGCAGTATGCATTGCTCTAGTCAAGCGAGAATACATGTTAAGAATCTTTTTAATTAAGAAAGTTAATTTATTTTCAACTATTAATTCTCTCAAATTAGAATTTTCCTCAAAGTATTTATTTCTCATTTCTTTAGAGTATTTGTTAATTTGCACTATCATTTGAAAATAATTTATAACAAAGAATTGAGGACACAGGAAGCTAAAGTAGAAAAATATTCATGATTGTATCAACACAGTCTTATTTTCTAAACACTACACTATCTGTGCACACCTCCAGCAGTTACACAAGATTGTTCAATAGTAAGTAGTTACCTTACTTGGATTAAAAATGCCTGCTCTCACCTTTTAAATTCGGCCCACTCTGAGGTTATGATGGAGACATTTTTTTTGCCTGTTGTATGAATTTGCCCATGAAATACAATTGCTTATCTGGAATACACAGAAAAACAAAGACTTTTCCTTCTAGAGAGGATTAATAATAAGCCCACTGTTCCTACTTCCATGACTCTGAGGTTCAGAAGGCCATTACTGATTTCACTTTGTCTGCAGAGGTTTATCTTGGCAGGACTTCTAAAGAAATTTGAGTTTCTCCTCTCACTGATGACTTTACCTGTTTCCTGAGATTGAGACTGAGGTCCCAGGGACTCTGGCACAGATTGTTTATTGATGGAGTAGAAATGCAGCCAAATGGTTATTATTTTTCTGGGACTGTAGAGTCTATTTAAAGGTCATCCTCCTTTATTTCCTGAAGTAAATTCAGCCAGAAAAGATGACTTGATCTTAAAATCTGAAAAATATACTATTTTTCCCCTCTATTTTCTTTACATTTCTTAAAAGGTACCTTTTGTTGTGGTGTGACTTTTCTTGTTATACCTATCATCCATGCAAATATATGGACCACAGGAAGATTATCATCATGAAGGTTAAATAAAGCAAGATAAGATTAATGCAAAAGGTTAAACTTAGTATCAAGATACAACATCAAGGCAGAGATGTGTAGGATTAAATTTAAGAAGCAGTTGTTTTAATTTGGGCAAAATGGGTTGTACTTAATTAAATGGTAATTTTATTTTATTTTAGGCGGTACTGGGGATTGAACTCAGGACCCTGCGCTTGCTAGGCAAGCGCTTATTCCACTGAGCTATATCCCCAGTCCCTTAAATGGTAATTTTAAACCTAAAATATAATGTATCAGTCAGAAGAGGGTAGATAGATTTAGTCATTCATGAAGGTAGAAAAATGAGAAAATCATAGAAGCAATTACTGGCAGTGCGCATCCGAGGCAATCACATACTCCGATTTGGCTTGCCTTGATTGAGAGAAAACTTGCTTACCAAATAAACAATGGATGCTTAAAGTGCCTCCTATTTAACTCGCCTGCAGGCATAACTGTACCAATATCCTAATGTCTGGGTCTGCAGAGAGCTGTATTTCTGACAAATAATAAATGATTTGGTCCACTGTCTGTGCCAACAACAAGTTTCTGAGCTACCATGCTGACAGCAACTACGCTTTCCTCACTGGTAGGGATTCTAGGGAGGAATAAAATATAGGATGTCTGATTAAATTTGAATTTCAGATAAACAATGACTACTTTGAAGCAGAGTTATCTGAATAAATTTCCCATTGGTTATCTAAACTTTGAACTTCACTGGGGATCCTGTACTCTGCCTGTTACCACAAGCTAATGAAGACTTGTGTGAACAGCTAAACTGTTGAACTTTCAAGGCACCCTTATGTATCCTATCAGTATGAGGCAATATTGGAAGGGAAGCAATGCCATATAGTTTGTAGGGTGCATGATTTCTTCCCAGCCACTACCTAAGAGAAGCGCCACAGTGAATGTTAGCCTGATCTCCCGTGGCTGACAGGGCGACTGTGTATAGATCATTATGACAACCTTGTGGCGTTTTCACTTCCACTTTGCTCTTTTAACCAGTCTACTGCCTTTCATGTTATATGACCTAGTCCCGTCATTTCCTCAGATGTCTGCATTGTATCCCTTGATTCACCTCAAACATTCTTGCTTTTAAAAGGCCAATTATTTCATTTGTTTCTTAATTAATAGGAAGTCCATTAATTTATGCTTTTCATGGGCAGAGAAGTACAGAAACAAACATAAACCCAAGAAAACCTTTGAATTTGACAAAACTTCACTTTGGCACATATTAAGAATATGCTTTATGTTTGCTAGTTCAGTTTTTGCTTTCTTTACCTTTCCCCAAGTACTCAAAATATTCATGGCTATGGCTCCAACTTTTTCTTTGAACATCTTCTTCTAAGAGAAGGTTCTTTAGCTCAAGGATCCTGAGGTTAAAAAGCTCCCAGCAATGGGTTTAAACTAAATTAATGCGTGTGGGGAGCCGAAGCAGAATGACAAAAAAGTATTTTGTTATTTAGGGTGGGAGCCTTTGAAAAAAATATGCATTTGATATTTATGTAAGACCAAAGGTTCTAGAAAGGCTTATAAACTTTCATAATTATTTAGTTAGACAGACAGATGGAAATCAGACAGAATGACCAAGCAGGCACTGAATCCCGTCTGAGAAGAGCACAGGGCACAGAAGAGGACAGAGTGATTCAGCTCTTTCCCAGGGAAGTTAAATTAATACACAGCTGACAGGTCTACTGCGAAGCAGGACTTGTGGTTTCAGTGTCTGAATCTGTCCCTGATTCTAATGACTCATTTTGTGACTCCCTGCAACTTATTAACTTCTCTTTATTCTAAGCTCAGCTGCTGGAAGGAGATTTAATAATACACGACTCACAGGAGGTTATGATCTTGAGTCATTAATGCCAGAATCTGTAGAGAGAAAATATTATTAGCTGCTGGAGAGGGGGTGATAAAAGTAATTCTGAAAGGCAACATTTGGAAATCTGGAGACAGTAACAAAATAAAATATGTAATGGCACAATTCTCAAGAACTTGTGTTAATGGACACACAGGAAATGGAGAGTGTGTTTATAGGTAACAGGAAGCAGTCTAGCTGAGCCGCCGTGTCCGATACCTTCCTCCTCACCCACACTTCTACCCTGCCTGACGCCCTGTACCCTCTCCTCACAGCCTCTCCCCTTTGCATCTCCCATCTACTTGTACTAAGAGCTCTCTGTCTCCTTGCCACTCTAAACATAAAACTGTTCTCTGGTGCGTCATTTGTGCTAAGACAGAAATAAATTTGTAAGTAGAAAGTGGTATTATTTTACAAATTGGCACCAGAGCTCCTTCTGAGAAAAAAATATTTTTGGTTTTGTGTTTTCAAAAAGAAAGGTGAAGCCTGAAAGAATAGGGAGAAAAGAGACAACTAAGACTCTTCTTTAAAGAAATGAGGTTCTGGGGTGAGAAGGTTTTTTTTTTTTTTTTTTTTTTTTTTTTCCCGGCGGTACTGGGGATCGAACTCAGGACCCTGCGCTTGCTAGGCAGGTGCTTATTCCACTGAGCTATATCCCCAGCTCTGGGGTGAGAAGGAAACTGGGGAGGCGGGAGGAAGGGACGCTGGAGGGCGGAGCGGAGCCGGCGTTGAGACTGGTGCAGACGACAGAGGCAGAGTTCAGAACTAGAGCTACCGAATATTCAGTCTTAATCTGTCCACATCACTGCACTATAAAAGTACCTGCCAAGACCTTTTATGTTTTCATCATCTCTGTAGAAATGAAGAAGTGAGTCTGAGGAGCAAGATCAGGTCACAACGTGTAGAACATGGACACTCACCTCCTCTGGAATTCCAGAATAATTCAAAAAGGTTTTCTACCACAAACAAAAAGATTTAGGTCCATTTTTACTTTAATCTACCTGGACAGGATCCCTTGCACAACTGTAAGTCTTACTTGGACTCCCAGGATTCTCTCTGAGGCTGTTACCTGAGACAGACAGTGAGGGACTCCACGCCCCTCTCAGCCATTGCCCACATTGTCCCTCATCGGGACTGCTTCTCTGGGTGGCCATTCCAAAACATTTCTTTCAAGCCTTGAAATGTGCAGCTGGAAAATTATTCTGTAGTTGAAAAGTCATTCTCCTGGAATCTCACTCCTTGCAGAGATATTTGTATCTTAACACATATTGAATGAAATGCTAAGGGGTTCATGGAATAAGCTTGTGAGTAACTCTGTCTAAGGGGTTGAGGGAGACCGGAGGACAGTGCTGTGTATGGGATGAACTGACAGATGACAGGGTAGGGACGAATCCATACTGCAAGGCCTATAATTTGGAGTGCTCCGTAATGCGCTCAGACTTTCCCTGGAGGGATATTTTCTTTTTTTCTACTTTAAAAGTAAAAGAACAAAAACACCAACAAACAGATACACAGTAGCATAAGAACAGTACAAAAACTGAACTACAGATAGGGTGTCAAGGGATCAACAATGGTTGTTGTATTACACATTGATAACTTCAAGCATATGCTCAGGGCAATACAAACAGACATACAAGATTGATCAAACAATTAATCATCAATTGTACCTTACATCAAAATGACATGAGACAATAGTGCAACCATGTCAGCCATCCTGCACATATATACATACCTACACAGTTAACCCCCTCTTCCTTTCCTCCTTTTGGAGGGATATTTTCTAAACTATGCTTTTTAAGAAAAAGACAATGGATTTCATGGAGAGAAACCATTCAAATTTCCTTGGTCACCTTTAACGTTGTATTCTGCCATCTGTTAAAAGCATTTAAGTATAATTATACTTAACCACCAAAGATGTGCTGAACACAACTTGTATTGATATTTTTTCTTTAAGAAAATATACTACATTTGTGTTAATAAATGTGAAGATAACATTATGTAATACAGCATCCAGTGCTAATTTCCTATTGTCTTCTCTATAATTTTGCATTTCCTTTACTGTTTTTGTGTTATTCTAGTTTATATATCTCCATTTTTTGTCTTTAAAATAAAAAAAGAAAGAAAATATATTACATTTTGATGTGAAATACCAGTAATTTGTAAAGTGGAATGTAAGGCAGAAGTATCATGAAATTCTTCCCTTTACATAAGAAAATGTATAATTTTTCACTTTAAAATTAAGATTTTCTTCTCATTTCTCCATTTTCTTCAAATTGCTTTTTTTAAAAAAGTGGCTACTTCCTTTTCAAAGGTGAGACTTGTGGGAACTGAGTCCAGGATTTTCAAATTTCTCTTCTGTCACTTGGTGCCAATAGAAAAGATCTCCTCACTTTAAAAAATGGCTTTTTAAATGACAATCTTGCAACTTATTTTTAAATAGCCTCTTTCTGTTTCTAAGGAATTGCTTTGGAGTTCAAACAAAATGAGTCACCCAAGGGGAAAAAATTCACAAACCTTCTTTATGCATTATCCAGAAATTTAATTTAATGGCACTGATATTTAAAGAGCTCCTCGATGCCACATCTTTTAAAGTCTGTCCCTTTTCTGACAGCAACCAGTTCTGTTATCTATGCAGATGAAACAGCAATGACTGGTGAATGATTCTGGTCCCCATATACATGGGAATGGGCCCTGGTCACCTAGACTGACAACATAATTTAGGGACCCCTTTAGAGTTCTTTCTCCCTAGCTGGGCTTGGAGTAGGCTCAAGTCTCCACAGCTTTTTCCTCACCTTTTACCTTTCTACTAGAAACCATGTTCTATGGGAAAAGAAAGGGTTAGCAAATGTAGAACTTGATGTGGTTCCGATTTTCTTTCCAAATTTAAACTTTTTGTCCCTAACATACGTGTATTCCATTCAAGTACACAGGATGAATCAGCATACAAAACCCTGTTCCCCATCCAGAGGACCCCATCCTGACATGAGCTCTTGCCTCCCCTGCCTGGATGAACCCACACCAGACCACAGGTTTTGGGACATATCCATTCAGGACTCAGTCTCCAAAGGACAACTGTTCTATTTTAAGGAGTGTTCACATTATTTTGAAATGAATTCTAGAGTTCATTTCACTATTTTATGTATTGGAATACATTTTTTTAAAATAGGGCACAAATAACTACAGGTAAGAGACACTAGACTTGTACAGCTGCAATACACTGGTCAAGAGTTTGACTCTGGAGCTAGAAGGGCCACCTACATTCATCCCACATGTAGCCGCACTTTCTAGCTGTGTTGCCCATAAACAACGAATCAGATTTCTTTTTAAGGAAAGTACTCTGCCATTTTAAGGCACCATACCACAAAGTCCAGTGCTAAGAATCAGGAGGGGGTTCACTCTTAGCTCCCTACAACGTTGACTCTCATCTCTCTATGAATATCGCAGCATTAGTTCCTTCTCCAGTTATACTTAAAATGAACCAAAAGTGATGAATGGTGATGTAGAAACCATTAATTTTCCTGAGCTTATTGCTATCACGGGCACTTTTCCTGTGCTGGGGCAACTTTGTTACAGAAAATTATAAAGCTTTTGAAAGCCATCATATCAGCTACTGTGGCTTATGTGTGTATAGTGTCTCTCAAAGGCCCATGTATAAAAGTTTGGTTCCTAGGATGGTGGTGCTAAGAGGTGCTATGGACCTTTAGGAAGTAGGGTGTCAAGGGAGATCCTTAGGCCACTGAAAATATACCCACAAAAGGAACTATAGGGCACTTCCCATCATTTCTCTTTTGCTGTTCTAGTTGTAACTGTAAACAGTTTGCTCTAGACATGTTCCTGCCTGACATGTCACCACTGGCCAGGCTCCTCAGAACTGATTGAATGCTGACACCATACATCCAAAACTGGGCTAAGCAAATCCTTTCTCTTTATAAGTTAATTCCTTCAGGGATTTCATTGTAGTCATGTGAAACTGGCTAATACATCAGTAAAAAGACCTTAAAATATCAAGTGTAACAATAGTGGCTTACATCAATTGAGTCTAAAAGACATTAGGTCTTCTGTGCATTGAAAGCATTATTTTTTTCAATCTTCATAACAATATTTTGAAAAAAATCTATCTCTCTTTATAAATGAGGAAACTGGGAAATTGAAGTTTAACAAAGTAACTTACCAATTTAATTATGTACTACTGTGTAACAAACCATTCCACACTTAGTGGTCTTAAATATACCCATCATCTAGTTTGCTCAGAACTGGCCATTTGAGCAGTTCTTTGTGGGGACAGTGAGGCCTTGCTCTAAACAGTGTCTGATGAAGTGACCCAAAATAGGGGAGAAATCATGGTGAGGAGCTAGAATCACTGCCTGTTCACATATGCATGTGACTGATACTCCATTTGGCTCTGTAAATCAAGTTATTGGCTGGAATACTCAAGTGACTTCTCCATGGGGCTGCTTGACTTCCTGCGATCACAGCACCAAGAGTAAGTGTACCAAGAGAGAAGAAAGGGAAGCTTCACAGAGCTTTGGCCTGGAAACTGGCAGTGTCCTTTGCACGGTATTCTATCAGTCACAGACCTCAGTATCAGAGAGAAGCAATCAGGACCCCACCTCTTGATGACAGAAGTGTTAAAAAATTTAGGGGTCATGATTCAGAACTACTCATACCTGCATCATGTAACTGTAAGCAAAAAAGCTTATTCCCAAACTCTGGAGTCATAATTTCAAAGATCTGCTTCTGAATCACTTTTCTAAATTATGGTACTTTAAAAGCTTCTTTTGAACTAAGGGAGAACACTTAAGACAGAATTATAGACACTCATAAGATTCATATCTCCCCAAATTTACCTTTAGAGTTCAGAGAATACTGGACTGAAAGTAGCTTCAGTATGTTAGCCCTTCCCCTTCATTCCATCAACCTAAGTTCTGGCTCAATATGTCATTGGCACAGCCCTGAGATGGGGTTGCAATGTTGGGCCAGAATCTGCATTAGTGCCTTCTCTGCTGCATCTCTGCATGGGTGTACATAGCACACATGACTTCTTTTTTCCACCTTGTATATAAGTGATCTTCATCCAAAAAATGACATAATTTACCTGGAGCTTCACAATACCTGAAGCACTTCATCTTTCTGATCTCACCTAGCACATTTGTCATGCCAACTGCAACAATGTAGACTGTGACTCTGAAGGCAAATTCAGAAAAATGGAATCACTGGTTTGTAGCTCACATAATACCAAGTCAGAAAAGTAGTTAAAAGGCACAAGCCAATGAATAACATGGTGATTGGAAGTTTGGAAGAAAATTGGACGTGAGAATAACAACATACAGTGAACAAAGCAGACAGGAGTGTTGTAATACATATGGTTGCACCCAAATGGATCTCCTAGATCTTGGGAGACCACACCACTGTTAATTCACATCGTATCAATTTAGAGCTCAAGAACCCCTCATATCATACTGCTAGTGATAACCTTATTTGTTATTTAGTTTCTTAGGTATACCATAATCAATTGCTATACACTGTGTATCCTGAAACAACATGAGTTTTTATTTTCATAATATTAGAGACTAGAAATCCAAAAGAAAATTTAAGCAGACTACGCCCCCCTCCAAAGACTCCAGGAGATAATTCTTCTGCCTCTTCTAGCTTTTAATGGTTGCCAGGAGTCCATAGCATTTCTCTCCTCTCCTCACCAGGTGGCATTCATCCCTACGTGTCTGCACACAAAATTCCATCTTCTCTGTAGGAACAGTAGTTATTAGATCAGGGGCCACGTTAATCCAGCATGACCTCATCACATCTACAAAAACTATTTCCAATAAGGTCACAACCACAGATTCTGGACAGATACTAATTTTGCCACAATTCCATCCAGCACACTCCCCTTTTAGAGATGCAGGGAGTAAAGTATGCTTAGCAATTGTCCTTGATAATTCAGAGGAGCAATTTGGAATTGAAAACCAAGTCTTCTAACTCCAATCCTGTGTAATTTTTTACTGTGCCAGAAAGTACAAAAGAAAGTTTCTGATAGAACATAACTTCACTTTATTCCCCACAGGAAGCATATGAAACAAAAGGAAGTCTGCATTATCTATATTTGCAAGAAGAGGAAAAAAAGGACTTCCTTGAACCTCCTTCCCCTTCTATTTGTTCCCATAGCAACCTACTATGTCCATCATACATGTTACTACTTCATTGTATTTTTCTTATTGTTTCTCTGTTTCTATTAAATGCAGAGAGAAAACAGGACTAACGGTGACACCAGTGAATGAGACAGAGAGGGAAAGAAAGGGTTTTGCCTGGGCCACGGGGGATAGAGACAAAGTTTGAACCTGAACCTGTTGTCAGAGTCCACGACTTCTTCTTATATCCTCAAACAATCAAGCCTTTCACTCCTTTGTCAAGTCTCTTGCCCGACTAGTATCATCAGGCACAATGCCCAGGATTTACGAAGTTTTAAAGAGCCAATAAAATGTCTGCAATCTGAAAAAAATAGGACCAGTTGCCCAATAAATAAAATATTGCAAGGCCAAAAGTAACAAGTATTTTAATTACATAGAGATAACATTTAAAATAACTAAACAATTGCAATAATTCAACATGCAAGCTGGACTTTATTTCAGGCCCTGATACATCTACATTGATTTATGGTAGCATAAGATTGGGGTCTCCAAATGGAAGAACATTTTGGGCCTATCTTAAAATGTCCGACTCTCACTGAAAAATCAAACCTTTTTATGAAGATCAAGAAAACTGTCAGATTCAGTTGGGCATATGAGATAGGAGAGTGTGACTAGGTTCCCCCCTTCATCTCATCACAAGTAAAGTAGCTCCTCCTTGTTATGTAACTGCCTTAGGATCAGTACCGCAGAATTCAGTGAGGTCATCCCACTCTATTTATGGCTCACTTAATCCCAGCCTTCCTCCTGGAGATGGGTCTAACAGAGAGAGATGTTTCATCTTCGTGTTTTTCCTGTGAAATTTTTCATCCAATTACCCTTTAATCTTCTGCTACACGGTGCTGTGCAAGCTGCTGAGCAGCCAAGCCCTTGTCTACGACAATTACCACAAGAGACAAGAGAAATGAAAACACTTGAAACAGAAGAAAATAATTCTAGAAAGATGAAAGCTTTATATTTCTTATCTTTCTGTTCTTCCTAACATTCAGAGAGCTAAAGGAACACCTAGATTGTAAGGATGGTAGCAATTTTCCAGCCCTCTCTATCCTCCCACCCACAAAATGAAAGTCTTGCTGTGCTGCTTTTGCCTTGAACATTTGCATCACATTCAAAGTGGAGCTCTGACGTCAATGTGGAAGTCACAGTTCCCACAGTTGGGAATCTTATGACTCTTGTTGGCAATGAGAATTTGTTCTTTCTAACCACAAGAAAAGCCAAGGATATGAAGTGACTCCAAGTTTTCCTAACTATTCATCAGCTTTCTGTTGTCCTCTAGTCCTTCCTCTTCAGGCTCAATGGTCTAGGCTTTGATTTCAGCTACTCTCTTACCAACATCCCCCAACTCATTCAGCCTTTTTTTCCTTCCACTAGGTAAATTCCAAAATCTGTACCTTACTTCAGGCTTGGTATTCATCACACTGGTCAAGCAAATATCTTTCCAGAAACTCATTTAACTTTGCTGTTCATCCACAAAGTATCCACTTGCAGCTGAGGAATCCCTCTTTCTCAAGTGTAATTCCTTGGGAGAAACAGTCATCATATGGCTACCAAGGAATTTTGTTAGAAATGCAAATTTGGGGGCCTCCCCCAACTAAATTGAATCAGCACCAGGGGCAGAGCCAGATGCACACGAATGTTTGAGAATTACTGAATTAGATGATAGCAGAGATACACTTTTGCCTTTAAAATGTAAGGTTGTTGGAAGCATTACTCTGAACTGCATGTGTGGTTTAAGATGAGCATTACATTTTAGCTGCAAGGTTGCAGAGCTAGCACTTTAGAAATGGCCTCATTTCTCCCAGGCAATATGTATTGATTTAGAAAGCCTTGACCAAGATCACAGCCCTCCTGACATAAGACTTGCTCTAGTCATAGACAATTATAAATAGAATATGCACATGATTAAACATTTCCCCCCAAATACACCTCTTTATTTGTGATATTGTAAATGTTGATGCACTACTAATTATTAAAGTGTTCAAAATTACTGTGAAGAGAGTGACCATAACTAACCCCAGGCTTGTCTTATTATTCTTAAAGCAGAGCCATTAACTTTCTCTAACTTATGCTTCAGGTGTTGAAAAGCTAATTCACAGCTCTCCAGCAGCTCAGACTTATGGGGACAGCTTTGTTCTGCTACAGGCAGTAATTGCCTGACTACTAGCCTAAATTGCCTTGGAGAAGAAAGCATAGCTACTCTATGGATGTAAAATAGTGCCTATACTTGCTTTGCATAGAAGAGAAATTTTCCTACAGATAGTTTTACTCTAAGCCACCTAGAACCTTCCAGTTGAGATGAGAAACAAGATGATCGGTCTTTCACTAATATATTTTCTGTTTACACTGGTTAATATGCTTAAGACACAGGACTTTCTGTGGTCCAGGATAAAGCAGATTAGCTTGATGGGTGTGTGGATAATAATTCAAATTTAACTAGATATAACAATTAAACCTACTTAAGTGGGAAAGAAGCTTTTGATTTGAGAAACATGGCTGTACTGTGCAAAAATTAGAGTTCTTAATCTGCAGACACTTGAGAGTTACCCGGGGAGCTTTGAGAATATTAATGAAGCCAAACTGAAAAAGGTCCCAGTGGACAGAGATGGAACAATATGAGTAACAAAATGAATAACACAGGTTTGAGTATAAAAGAAATACTCCTGAGTCCATTTATTTAAATTAAAAGTTAAATAACAAATGAATGTGAAAGAAGAGATAAATCCTATGAAATAATTACAAATAATTTAGGTAGATAGTCTCACCTGCAGGAGGTAAACCTTAATGCCTTCCTTTCTTCCTCTTCACACTGCTTAATAATTTGATGCCAAAAAATAGAGTATGGGAAGATGACATAGTGGGGGCAGAAAATAGCTTGACAATGAAGAAAAGCAGTACCTCAGGGAAGTGATCAAGGTCAGCACCTGCAGTGATGGGTCGTATTCATGGCATTTACTTCACCAGTGATGAAGACACTTTATAGTTGTGGTATTCTTTTCAAAAACCCATGATTCCGGTCTCACCCGAGGGAATACATCAGGAAAACCCAAATATAGCAACATTCTTCAAAATACTTGGCCAGGACTATTTTAAGTTGTCAAGATCATTAAGGAACAACCAGAGACTATCACAGGCTGGAAAAGATGAAGAACACATGCTGACAAAATGTGATAGCAACTTGTGGCTGGGATTCTGCAACCAAAACTAGACACTAATGGAAAAGCCAAGGAAATTAAGTAAGAACAGGATTCAGTTCACAGTAACGTGCCAGCGTGAGCTTCGTCCTTGTGGTAAATGAACCACAGTAATGTAAGGTGCTAACAAGAAGGGAACTGGGTGAGAGGCATATGGGATCTTTTACATTATTTTTGCAACTTTCCTATAAATGTGAAAGTATTTTTAAAATTTTATTAAGTTTACTAAAAAATGTTAATCCCCAAAGACACCACAGAGAAATTAAGTAAGAATCTCCATGTTGGGAACCATGCTTTGGTATTTTTTGAAGACCTCAGGTGATTTCCGTGTCCAGCAATGCTCAGGAACTGGTGACCTAAGTAGACTGAATTGATAACTTTTCTGCTAAGTCTTTCAGTTGGGCAGAATGGTGGTAGTGAAGCAATGTGCCATTTTTTGTCTTTGCTGATAAAACATCTCCTTCTGTTTTAGTCAGATCTGCTAACTGTTATTAGTGCCTGGCACTTAATTAAAAAGTAAAATAAATAAATAAATAAATAAATTCATGCAATGGCTCTATGAAACTACATCCCATAGTATATCCTGAGGTCCATATACACTATGTCCATTCTCTTATACCATCTGGACAACCTTCCGTAGTCGGAGCGGTTGGGCCCTGATAGAATCACGTGACAATCAGAACGAATGCACCTGACAACAATGTGAGGCTTCTCTGCCCCCGGGAAGTCAGGTAGTCAGGGCCTGCCTTGCGGGTGTGTCTGTGGGGGTCTCTGTGCAAAAGCATGCACTTTCTTTTCCATTTCTAAGGAGTAGTTCATTTTTCATTTTAAGGAGTATTTGTCTGTTTTCTTCTATTTCCTCATTATGTTGACAAATCTTCCTCAGGTATGAATATATTAAAAGCAAAGAAAAATCCTAACAACTGTTACCTCAAGAGAATCAATTTCCTTTCTTACTCAAAATAAATGTTTAGACTTGTTTTCATCAGAAAAGCTAGCTGAGAAGATTTCATTATTCCACCCTGTTTGAGCACTTCTTGGTACATCTTCTGTGGCAGAATCACCGTGGTGGTAGCTAATGTGATTTTTCAGAGCCAGAACTTGACCTACAAAAACTGATCAGGAAAGGAAATTAGGACCTGGAATTCTGCGCATGAAGCTATGAAGTGTCCATGCTCCTAGCTTGGCAAAGCTACCCAGTTCACTTGAGTAGCCTAGTTTCATATCCTCCAAATCTATTATTATTATTTTTTTTTTTTTTTTGTCTTTTTGAGACAGGGTCTCGCTATGCAGTTCAGGCTGGCCTTGAGCTCACTTTATAGCCCAGGTTGCCCTCAAACTCACAATGATCTTCCTGCCTCAGCCTCCAAGTCCTGGGATTATAGGCGTGCAGCACCACAACTGGCTTTATATCCTCCAAATCTGGAGGACACCAATCAAAACATTCCTATTTCACCCTTGCTGTTCCCTCTTCCAATCATTAGAGCGCATATCACAGTATAATCAGGAGAAAAAGAATGAATCTGCAATTTTAAGATTATAGTCTAACAGAAAGTATGATATTTTTTGTTACACTTCAATTTTTATTGGCATTACAAGCAAATATAGAAATATAGCTGCCAGGGCACAGTATTATCTGAAAAGTGAGGATCTAGGAACATCAGGTACCTTTATCATACTCGGATTCTTCATCTTTTGTAAAAGAGCTTCTCATAACTTTTCCAGGAAGTCAAAAGTTACCTGGTTTTAAGGAACAGTACTATGTTTCCTAGGCATTCAGAAATGAAGAAGTCAATTTGTCTGTATGTAGCAAAGTTGTTACTCAAATTCATTCCTTCTCTAGACTTGGTCTTAGAGATTTTGCTCTCTTACCAGGTCATGACAACCATGCTGTTCAGACTGTTGAATGCGATGGAAGAGACTATCTGGTTCCAGATGACCCAAAATTTTCTCTTCTGGAAATCTGCCATTTGGATCCAGAAATTCCAGTTAGTGTTGTAAGAGATTCAAGTAGGCTGCTGTTCATGCTATTTATAGATCAAAGAGACTGTGGACAGAAGGGTAGAG
The DNA here is from genome assembly GCA_004027595.1 of Dinomys branickii. Classification (NCBI taxonomy): domain Eukaryota; kingdom Metazoa; phylum Chordata; class Mammalia; order Rodentia; family Dinomyidae; genus Dinomys; species Dinomys branickii. The sequence continues at coordinate 65,428 of PVLD010004998.1, read as the reverse complement.
GAGAAAGATGCTCAGAAAGATTCCAATTAAGGACCAGGTGGCGGATGTACTCCTGAGGGAGGGATAAGAGTGGGAGGCCCAGAGAGACTGACAGAGGGTGAGACTGAGGAAGACTAACACCTGCATTTCCTTCATAAGCTACACTTGCACGCTATTAAAAATTATTTCTATGCTTTAATCTGATTTGTGTAAGTTTGTTACTCAGTAAAGTGTTTCTTAAGAGAGTAAGTATATATTTGGTAATTAGATGATTTCCCTCCAATACAATAATTTTTACTTTATATATTTGATAATATTTTATTCATAAGTTAAAATTGTATGCATTTAGCAACAATTATTATGTACTACATAATATGTAAATATGTATATGTAGAAGACATATACATATGTGGGAACACTATTTTTGTAGGGATTCTCCATTATTTTAGGGAACCCCTTAAAACATGCAACTAGTGATAACATTTTCATATGTTATGCCCATGGTGAAGAACCGATAAAAACTGCCTGGTAATATATTGTTCACAGTGATTACAATCAGGGGTACTGTTGGCAGGTTGACTGAAATGCTATAAAGATTCATAAATCAATCTATATGCAGAACTTGGAAACATTCTCTACATGCAATATACAATAAACATATAAACTCTTAAAATTTATTAGGATACTTCCTACCATTATGATCATGATAGCATAAAATAAACATCCAAATGTATTATCATTATTATAAGAATGTCTATTTAATCCCAGAAGAACTTGGTAGAGATACTTTAGCAGACTTAACAGAGCAAATCCATCTTTTTAAGAACACACAGAAAGCTTTATATTTAGAAAACAGACTAGGCAATATCAAATGAAAACATTAAACTTTGAATGAAGATTTCTTTTTACTTGAAAGCAAAATCAGTGGAGAAACATGGAACTGGAAAGGGTCTAAAGAGGCCAAGAAAGGCTCACGCAGTTGCTGCCTGCCTACTTGGGAATAGCACGTTGGCCACTCCTCTGACACCAAACTCCTGCTGGATTACGTCATACAAAGTTACTAAGAAATGGTTAAATATCCCCTCTGCAGAAAGGATGAGGGTAATGTGGGATCAGAGATGACCAATAGGCTCAGAGACTTCAGAAATATGACTATGAGCTCAAGCATATTGCTGCTTATTATTTACGATATAAGTGTGTGAACAAAGAAACAACAATTATACATGCATCTTAAATTTGCTCTTGTAATCATTAGATCATTTATGATAACCAACAAGTGTTATCATTTTATGTGCTTCCTAAGGGAGTTTAGAAACTATTGTAGCTAAACTTGTCTGTAAAAGATCAAGGCTTTGTGAATCATAGAATCTTTGTCACAACTACTTAGTTTTTCACGCTATTGTGACACAAAAACAGCATAATATCATAAATGAAATGAGTATAGTTGAGCTTCAATAAAATACAATTTACACAGCCAGGCTTGATGGTACGTGCCAGTAATCCCAGCACTTGAGAGGCTGAGGCAGGAGGATCACTGTAAGTTTGAAAACAGCCTGAGCTATAAAGTGAGCTCAGAAGTGAACTGTAGGGGGCTGGGGGTATAGCTCAGTGGCATAAGCGCTTGCTTGGCAAGCGCAAGGTCCTGAGTTTGATCCCCGGTGCCGGAAAAAAAAAAAAGACAAAAAAAACAAAAAAAAGAAGTGAACTGCATAGCAAGGCTTTCCTCAAAAGGACAAAAAAATGTAATTTACAGAAACAGGTGTAGATTGCATTTGATTGCGGGGCATAGTCTGCCAACTATTGTCTGAGCTTTCATCCACTTTACCTATGACTTTCACTTCCAGTGAGTACTTAGGAAAGGACTTGCTAGGCATTTCAGAATTGCCTGTTCTGTAATAGCTGATACAGCATGAATGTCCACGCTACTAGAGAATATATTTAAATAAAATGAAGGCAAGCACTGAGAATGGTCAGCTTTATGGCATGTGTCCGTAGTGCCATAGAGAAGAGATGGAAGAGCTGAGCCAGAAGGTGTCATTACCTGTACTCTCTGAATAATGGGTCATCAGGGAATCTGAGCTGTAAAATACAACTATGACAAAAGCCATCAGAGTGGGGGAAATCAACAGCATTTACTGAAAATGAAAGCACAGTGAACCACTGTAATATACCAAAGGAATAGTTGTCCGTTACTCTATAGGGCAGAGTCAGTAGACTTTGAACACAAAGATAGATATTTTACCACTGTATGTAAGTTTCCCACTCAACAGTTATACTTTTAAAATGCTAAGAAATGTTTATTCAAGGGCATTCAGTCAGATAGCACTAAGGAATATAATACAACCATAACAACAAAGAAACCAGGTAGTGGTCACTATTTAAGTATGTACATATGTAGAAGATCTCTAACACTAAAGATGATAGTGTGTGTAAAGAATCTAGTCCTAGAAATTTACATATACTTTAACATATACTTTATTAAGTAGAAAGAAAAAAACTAGTAGAGTTAGGAGTTCAGCATTTCCTACAGTATTATTTGTTAAAGTGTACCTAGATTTCTTTGTCAAAGAATAAGCCTAAGAGTTACCAGAGGCATTTTTACATCTTCTTTCACATTTTCCAAGAGCCTATACTCTTGAGTTTTGAAACTTTTGCTAAAGGTAATTTCCAGGGCAAATTGAGAGCCTCCAGCAAATCAGAAACCAATCTACAGGGTTGGGTTGAAGCTGAAAGGCTGCTCCACTATGAGGTAGACTAACAGGTTTTCAACTTGAAGAAAATAAATGAGTTCTATCAGTATAAAAAAGGAAATTTTCTCCCCCAAACTCTGTCAGAATCAGCAAGTTTTTCTCTTAAATTTTTCTTGAAGGGAATAAGTAAGCCAAGCCTGAAGTGATTATCTCTGGAAAGTACCCCATCAGAATAAATCTCAGAGGGCTGTTACGGTTTTAATCTGAACCTTTGAAAGAGCAGGACCGCACTCACATGTCTCACTATTTGATGTACCAGTAGGTTCACCAAACTGCAGCTTTTAGGCATTAGCATTTTCTAGGGCACGGTGACCCTTCTCCAACCACAAGGGGACCAATTTGGACAGGAAATAGAGGAGAACTGTGCCTGGGGAGGGTAATAGCAATCTTCCCCATGCCCTCAATGCCTAAATAAGGAGTAATATTTTTTCTGACCCAAATGGGCTTCAGACATTCATGTCAGAGAAAAATGTTCTTTATTTCATCAAATGAGTAACTAAACAGAGAGCACACAATACTAGTAAATGACATATTTCTGGCCACCCACTGCCTTTCAGAGTAAATTAAAACCAGATCTCAAGTGTTATGATAAAATCTTGTCACAAATGGATTTTCTTTTTCCTTATATTTCTAGATTTAAGGAGATTCAGGCTTTTAACTGAACTACATTAAATATTTCAAATATGCTTTCAATCTGTCACCTAAAGCATCTTCTAACCTTTTAGGGCTTTCAATGATAAGAAACAGCCTGCCGTGGCACCCATGCCATATATTTGCCACCAGTGTTCTAAGCTATCTAGGTAGTAAGATTCAATTCAGGACAAATTTAAGTATGTATTTTAATTTTGGAACGAAGATGGAAAAAGGTTCAATAGAAAAGGATGCACATGTGTGAGCGTGCATGCATACAAAGGCACATGTATGATGTAGACGGATGATAGATACATAGACAGGCAGAATTATTGGCTCATACAATTATGCATGCTGAGAAAGCCCGCAGTTTGCTATCTGGAACTCAGAGTCCAACAGTAAACTGTGGTATAGTCGAAAGGTTTGAAAGCCAGCCACTAAATACTGTCGATCCCAATCTGAGACTGAAAGGCAGAGAGCCTGGAGCACTCAAGGCAGAAGACTGACATCTCATCTCAAGCAAAGAGAGGGCAAATTTTGCACTCATCCACCTTTTTAAAATTTCATTCACTTTTCTGTTCTATTTAAGCCCTCAACAGCTTGAGCAGTGTCCACTCACATCAAGGCAGGTAATATCATTTACTCAGTGTATGATTCAAATAACAATTAAATTCACACAAACTAATGCATATTATCTTACTGTAATGAAGTAAATTAAAATTTTAAATAGGTAGATAGATCTAAACAGACATATCTGAAATATCAAAATATGTAGAAATCATATAACATGTATGATATAAAATAAGAATCAAAGCAAAACATAGAAAATATTGTACCATAAACAATAATGTAAACAAAACATATCAATACTGTGTATGTCTGATGCAAACAAAAGACTATGTAGAGGAAATCCTATTGTTGTAGACGCTTATATTTTTAAGAAGGAAACTCTAGAAGAAAATACCTAAAATGCCACTGTGCTAAGAAAAAAATTTAAAAATATAAGTGCACATCAAAATGGAAAAGTTTGTGAATATCACTAGAGAGCAATAAAATCCAGTGCAACTAAATAATAGAAAAATCGAATTAGAAAAAATGACTCAGTAATCTGAAAAAAGTATAAAATTTAAAGTTGATTTATGAAATGATCAATAGAATACAGAAATGTGTAGCTAAATGAATTATGGAAAATAAATAAAATAGAAAATATGTCAGAGGTAAGACAGAACATTAGCACAAATGCAACATCCATCATAAGATGGAAAAGAGACTATGCCAATGAAATCATGCAACAAAATTGTGTAATGGAAAACTTTTTGAAAGTTCCAAAAACTGAAAAGCCTTATAGCATTTTAAAAATTAAAATAAAAGTCAATTGCTTTCCTATAAAGAACCTTCAGGCCTAGATAGCTTCACTGATGAATTGCCTCAGTCCGATAAGAAAAGCATATTTATCTGCCCAGAACTGAAAAAATATTATAAAAAGTTACATAATGTTCATTATACATAATAATGAAAAACTGAACATGGAAAACAGGAAAGTTGTCTGCCTAATCGCTTCTATTCGATGCTGTGCTGGTGAATGCTTGGCAGGCAAGCTCAAGGCCCTGAGTTCCATCCCCAGCACTGAAAAAAAAAAAAAAAAAAAAAAGCGGAACAAAAAACATTATATTGCAAGTCTTAACAGATAAATAAAAACAAAAACTGAAATAAACTTCATACAATTGGAACAGAAAAAATCTTATTTCCTGTCAACCTGTTGTTTATCAAAAAAAAATTCTCACTTTACAAAGGGGCTTTTAAAATATACAACAGGCTACAAGATTAAACTCAGTACATACATGTCAACTACATCAGATATATATGTCTATGTACCAGAAACAAGAATAGGTCATTGGAAAATGAGAATACTATTCTATTTCCACTGGCATTCAAAATGATAATGCAGGCAGTTTGGGAAAAATTAGACAGATAAGGTGTAAAACCTGTATGTGGAAAACTGTAGGATGCTGCTGAAGAAATTAAGAAGATTTAAATGAAGAAGCAGGGGCTGGGGATATAGCTCAGTGGAATAAGCGCTTGCCTAGCAAGCGTAGGGTCCTGAGTTCGATCCCCAGTACCACCAAAAAAAAAAAAAAAATTGAAGAAGCAGCCTTTGATCATGAATTAGAAGTCTCACAGTATGAGATATCCCCTCTGCCTAAACGGACCTACAAATCCTATACTGTCCATGTCAAGAATGACGAAGAGCCTAGGATTTCATCCTGCCTGCAAGCTAGCAATTTTTCCTGCCACGGTTTCCTGATGCTGGCAGAAGACACAAGAATTTGGTCAGCAATAAAAGAAATTACCCTTTACAGTGATAGCCATAGTCTAGTTATCAGCTTTTTCTTTTAGCAATTCCTTTATCCCCACACTTCACTTGATACAGAGAGGTCGATATGACACGGAGATGTACAACGCATTGTTACAGAGAGGAGCGCTGAGTTCTCAAAAGCTGCCACACCTCTGAGGAGCGCCTCACACACACGTCCTTTGATCTAGGAAAGACACAGTTATCTTTAAGCCCATAGGAAAGTCTTGCACTTGCCCTGAGGGACATAGTACAGTATATGTCTCTTCCGAGGCTTTTCACCTTAGAAATGGCCTTGAAAAAGAACTTACTTTGGCAAAAATATGTACACATTCACAAGAGATACACAATATTGTCTAGCAACAATCTCAGTCAAAATCCAGGCAGATGATTTTTTTCAGGAGAAATTAAAATCTGATTATGAAGTTTAGGAGATGGAAGTGACCAAGAGTAGCCACATTTTCTTTGGAAATGAAAAACTGTACTTATTTCATTTTGAACTATCAGTAATATACTCATTGTATGATAATGTGCTATTTATATAAAATAATTATGATAATACAAATGATGTATGAAAAATAATTTGTTTTCAAAAATAATGAGCACAATGGCATCTTTTTTAAAAAACACTTAAACCATCTTTGAGTGAACACTTCTTTGGTATTAAGAAGATTCACCTTGCTGGGCAACTCTCACTGCCGTCTACCTCCATAACTCTTTATAACTTGGAAAAATAGAACTCTGTTCACACAATAAATTCTTATTCCCTTTTCCTTCCAGTAACTGGAAACCATGATTCTATTTTGTGCCTCTATAAATTTAACTCCTCTGTGTACCTGGTAAAAGTGGAAATATACAGTATAAGTCCTATGTTGAGTGGCTTATTTCTCTCAGCATATCCATTTATAATGTGCGGCAGAATTCTTTCTTTTAAAAGCTGAGAAACTTCCTACTGGATGGATTATCCATTCAGCTATGGATGGATGCTTGAGTTGCTTCTACCTTTTGGCTGTTGTGTATAGGGCTTCTATAAGCATAAACACACAAATATGCGTTCCAAGATTTAACTTCAGTTTTTTTGATAATCAGAGACAGAAGTAGAATTGTTGATCATATGTTAATTCCCTTTTTTATTATTTTGCTAAGCTACAGCACAATTTTATAATAACCATACCTGTTTATATTGCCATCCTGGGTGAGATTTGGAAATTGTAACTTCTCCACATCATTGATAACTTTTGTCACTTTTAAAATTTTTTTGCGTTAGGCATCCTAGTGCTTTCAGGCTGATTACTCTTTTTCTCTGGTATTTCAAAGTATAAAGTTTTGTTGTTGATTAGAGAATTATTTTTGTTCCTTAGTATAAGCACTTACAATTACTCTAAGTGTACTTTTGTTGTATCCTACAAGTTTTGATATGTTCTACTTTTATTTTCACTTTTTTTCAAATTTTTAAAACATTCCCTGTGATTTCTTTAACTCACTGTTGGTTAATAATATGTGGCATAATTTTCATATTTTTATGTATTTTGCAGATTTTGTTAGCATTGGTTTCTACTTCCATGTATTTATGATCAGAAAAGATACTTTACATGATTAAACTTTTTTGCATTTATAAAAGTGTTTTACATTTATTAAAGCTTTGTCTCTGCTGGAGAATGTCCTATTCACACTTGAAGAAACTCTGTGTTCTGCTAATTCTTGTATGAGTGTCCTCTATATGTGTGTTTGGATTCACTGATCTGTAGAATTATTTAAATACTCTGTTTCATTATTTATCTTCTATCTGGTTATCTAGTTCATTACTGCCAATGTAGTTTTCTTTAAGTGTCTTAATTTATCCTGAATTTTTCCACAGAGAATTATAAGTTCATATGTGTGGCTCTCACGCGCTCTCTCTCTCTCTCTCTCCAATGATCATTTCACTGTCTCCTGACTTGCAAGATCTCTACTGCAAACTCCACTGATACTTTTCCTGAGGATCACTTTTATGTAATGAGTCTCTTTATTTCTTGTTGCTTTAAAGAGTCTCTCTTTGTTGCTGACTATTAGAATTTGATTATGAAGTTTGGGTAAGGAATCTGTAGTTATCCACATTTGGAGCTTGTTGATCTTCTCATGTTTTATTCCTACCTCTTCTCCAATTTGAGAAGCTTTGGGCCATTATTTCAAATTACCTGTGTTCCAATTCACTGATTCCCCCCTTGCTCCTACTGTAATATTCCGTGGAACTTCTCTAGTAACATTTTGAATTCAGTTGCATTTTTCAGCTCCAGAATTTCTATTTGGTTTTTAAAACGTATGTCACTTTGATAGTATCACTTTTTGTCACTTTCCTCATTATAGGATTATAGTTCTTTGTATTTTCCGTTAGCTTTTTCAGCATATTTAAGGTACTTTATTTTTAAGTCTTTGTCTAGAAGATCAAACATCTGTGTATCTTTAGGATGTTTCTGGAGAAGTGATTTGTTCATTTGATTGAGCCAAACTTTTCCATTTCTTTGTATATTTTGTTAAAATTGGACATTTGTAAATGCATTCACTTCAAAGTCTCTGCAGACTGGCTCAATGAGGGAGAAGACCATCCCTAACAATCTGAGAAGGGGAGCTTGGTGTTTGCTCCAGTGTTTTCTGGGCGACTTTCCTGAGCCCGTGCATGTTACCACCCACCCCTAACTCTAGGAATACAGTACATGACTACTTTGAAATGTTTTAATTTCCCTAACAGTCTCTCTCTAGTTTATCCCCAGGGCCTTACATGTTCCATTGTATAACCTTGCTAATAATCTCTTTCACCAAAGGGCTCAGAGATCTGCATTCTGCTGCAGTCTTCACAAGCCCTGATGTACATCAATGCTGCTGAGTCTTTTCACTTGAGATCCAAACTATGTCATGGCTCTCATCTGAATTTTGAATAAAGCAATACAGAAAGCAGACCTTTGGCCAGCCCATCAGAGGTGGGCCAGAAAATTGAAAAAAAAATTAATTTTACTCCTCTCTTTTGAGTGAGAGAACTGACAATGGGCTGATTTTTCCTATCATGCTGTTTTAGCATAAGATTGACTGTAAAGCATATGAAAATATGTGCACCACTGATAGTCACCAGGTAAATGGAGATTAAATCTATAATGAGATAGAACTTCACACAGTGCAATGGGTAGAATGAAAAACAAAATTGGTGAATCCTAGTTTCAGCATTTGTGTGGCAGAATTATGATTTCATACATTGTTCATAGGAATACTTGATGCTAGAATTCCTATGAAAAATTCTTATGAAATACCGTATGACCAAAAAGTTTAAAGAATTCACTTTTCTGAAAAAAAGACATATGTTCACACAAAATCTTGTCCATTAATGTTTAAAGTAGTTCTATTCAAAATACTTTAAATCCAGAAAACAATCAAATAACCATATTCTGGTAAATATATAAAAAAGAGCTAATTAGTGATAAATATGGCAGCATAAATAAGTCTCAAAGACATTTTTTCAAGGAAAGGTAGACACTTATGTACAAAAATTAGAATTCTAATGCATAATGATGTAAAGCAGATCACATGGCCAAAGTCCATGAAGATTAACCGGATAAAGGCATTGAGAGATTTTAGGAACAATGGAACTATATGTTGTTAGCACACTGAATTATACTTTTAAATAAGAGTACTTTATTGCATATAACTGATACTTTCATTAATTCTGTTAATGTTCATTAAATCTGTTAATTTTTTTTTTTTTTTTTTGCGGTACTGGGGATCGAACTCAGGACCCTGCGCTTGCTAGGCAAGTGCTTATTCCACTGAGCTATATCCCCATCCCTAAATCTGTTAATTTTTACAGATAAGAATTATTCATTTGATATTTCCAAAGAAATACCAGCTTTTTATTACTGGCCTCATTGTCTAAAAAGGTTTTATTTGTACTCTTCTCAATTCGAAGTTCAACATCTGGGTCAAGGGGTTGGGGATGTAGCACAAGTGCCTGGTTGGCAAGCGCAAGGTCCTGGGTTCGATTCAAGGTACCAAAAAAAAGAAAAAAAGCATAGCATCTGGCTCAAATTTGCTCTGTGCTGAAGAGGAATACTGGAACTGCTCCTCCCAGCATGCCGGGAGCAAACCACTGACCAGCGGAAGCTTACCAAGGAGAACCAAGTACAATGATGTTGAGCAGAACAATGATTCCCCAGACACTTATGTTTTAACACTACAACAAAACCAGAGCATTTTACTATGCGTCTTATATTAAACATTTCTGAATTCGTCATTCTCTTTTCTTTCCATTACAGCAGTAATATTTTCTATTAATCTATTCTCTTGTGCTATCCCTTTCTTCTGGGGATTTCAATTTGTTATTAAAACCCATCTTGAGCTCTTTATTTCAATTATTTATATTTTTATTTTTATAATGCTCATCTTAATTTTTTGAAAGCAAATTTTAATTCTCTGATGAAATTATTTAAACATTTTCTTAAACACATCAGAATTACTTTAAAGTTCATGACTTTTCATTCAAAAAATTAGTTCATTCATGTGTCTGTTTCTAATATGAACATGTACAAATTATCCCCCAAAGGCAATAGATTATTGGTTAGCTGTGGCCAAGGGTAGGTGAAGGTTATGAATTAGAAAGAGGCTTAGAGTAATATTATAAGAAGGAGAAAACATCCTGCATTTTGATAGTGTTGGTATTTCTAGTTGTATATACCTTCCTGTTTGTCCTGTACAATCACATAATCTTTAATTATTAATCTAATCTTAGACGTTATATATGTAATACAAAAAGCCCTTCAGGAACCTACCATGTGCCAGGCTTTTTGCTAGGAATTTGAAGGTTCATTAACCCTGATTATGCAGAATGCTTCCGGTTTTCAAATTTGCTCACACAGAGAATGTTATGCTCCCTGCATCTGTGTATTCAAATCATATACTTCTTTAAAAGTTAATTTAAATGCCACAGCCTCAGTGAATTCTTTCTGTGTTTGAGGTCAGCTCGGTCTGCACTCTCTTACTAACTTATGCGTCCCTCTAACGGTGCTGATATAATCTGGTGCGCATTATTAAAAATATATCTCACCTGACTAGTGGTCACATTCTTTATGTAAAAGGATTTTGTCTGCCTAAGCCCTTACTAAGCCATGTATGTACTCCAGGGAAGTGTCAGAAAACACAGGAAAATGTCTGCATAATAGCAACTAAGTGTTTATTAAATGCTCACAAAATTTGTCATTGTAATGTTTATAAAATCATAATCTATCTTTTAACAGTTTTTACTAATAACTCACTGGATTCTCTACTTCTTTCTAGTTATTGACTTTCTATCAGCTATAATCCTGCCATATCCAATTCCAGTTTGTGACTTCTATGATAGTCTATCCTCACAAACCACATAATCAAACTTATTAAGAATTATGTATTAAACAAAAGTAATTAAGCTCTTAGAGAGGATATAATGACTTTTCATACATTAATACAAAGCTTGAAAAGTTGAGCTTTAAATCTAATTGCCCAGAAGGACTAATTTGTCAACATCTACATTTGGGAGCTGTATTTTGAAGTATAGATAGTAGTTTCCAAAAATCTGATTTTCCTAACAATACAATATTGCCTTGCTAGAAATAAATCAATCCTTTCTAGAAAATGGCCATTCAAACACTGAATACATGTCCTTTCTGACAGATGAGTTCTGGTGTGCAGGACTCAGAACCAGGCAGCTGTCACAGCACCACTGAGGGTTCCTCTAAATTGGGGCAGATGGTCCTACTTATTTGGGCATCTAATGCTGTTCTAAAGCCTCATTTGGCCAACTGTGTGGTGGAGGTATGAGAATAGAAGATTCATTCCGAGCCAGAGGGTACAAGCACAAATGTTTTGGGATACACAGAGTTTAAACCGATATGGAAAAATTGTATCCAACAAACTGCCAGACCAGATCCATTAGAGGGTGTGGTTCTAAAACCCCATCTCTCAGATAAAAGCATTCATGGAAAACACAACTTCTCTGGCCAACTGTGCTCTAATCTCTCCCCTGCCCTCTCCCTCTGAAGACATGCACATAGCCGCTACAGGCACACGCACACACGCACACCCGCAGCAAATGTATTCCTACATGTGTAGTTAGTAGTCCGTCTGCAATTTAAATTTAACACCACTTAGGAACCAGCTGGGTCACCTGTGGCTGCTCTGTGGAAATATGCACAGCATGTGTTGACAGTCTACATCAGAAATAAGAGACTTTCTCAACTTATCTTTAAGGTAGCAGCTGCAGTCCTAAGCAGCTTTCATCAGTGCACAGCAATCTGGACTTTGTGGATCACAGTGATATGACCAGGACGTTGGCCTTTTTCAGAGCATCTATGGGTCATTCCTCACAGAATTAAATCTACTTAACTCTCTGTTTACCACAGCCCAAAATATAAGTTTTTAAAATGTTCTTAACTACATATTACTGTTTACACATGTAGTTTGATACATAGAGAGTCAAGAAACTCCTATTATGTGTACAGTGAACTTCTTGCAAACAATGAATTAACTTATTCATTGACCATTTAAATTAGTGTACTACACTTGTCAAAAAGAGGCTACTTAAAAAGTCAAAAATACAGCTGGGCCTAGTGGCACATGCCTGGCCTGTAATCCCAGCACTTGCGTAGCTGAGGCAGGAGGATTGTTGCAAGTTTGAGGCCAGTCTGGGCTACAAAGTAAGCTTGAGGCCAGCGCGAACTGCATAGTGAGACCCTGTCTCAAACAGATTAAAAAAAAAAAGAATAAACAATTAAAAATACATAGGAAATTTAGAGCTTATTTCCAGGTATCTTATCTTAGAAGCCAGCAAATATATGCAGTATATGAAATAAAAATGATATCCAACAGTAAACCTTAATAAATAAATAAAACCGCTTTGCACGGCTTATTAATGTGAGACTGATGTGAAGGAAAAAGCCTTTAAAACAGAGAAATAGCTACCCGTGGTGGGGAAGAGGGCCCCAAACTGATCATGATCAAAGAAACTAGAAGTTAGAACACAAATGCACTTTTACAAATTCATGGTAAATAAAAGCTACTTTTTTAAAAAAATCAAGGGAGAGAACTGAGAATGTGGCTCAAACACAGAATAGACACAGAGTATCCAAAGTCACGCCATGCAGAGGCTGAGGAATATTGAAGTGGAAACAGATTTCATCAGTGTCAGAGCTGTCTCCTTATGGGACAAAAATGTAGCAAGGCTTTATCTACCAAATTATCTTTACAAAGGACCTAGATCTTCAAAATGCTTGAGAGAAAAATTAGAGGCAAAAGTGCCTTCAGTAGCTATAAGAAATAGCAAAAATAATGACATTCTCAGTATTCCACATTTACAAAGCAGTCCCAGGTCTGATAATCTCCTTCATCAGACTCCCTTTTTTCCAGCTTAACTGTTTGCCTCCACTTGAGATAAATGGTTCAAATTGTTTAAATTGAATTTTTCTCCATGGAAAGTCTCCCGCTCATTTACTATGTGGCTTGTTTGACAACCACTGATCACTTTTCCTTTGCTTGCATCATATTTATCCAACTCACACAGAATTAGGCTTGATGCCAGATTTTCTATTTAATTTCTGGTTTCCATGTATATTAAAAACTCTCAAACTATACTTCTATAACATACTACTCCACAGCATCTGAGAGGAGTGCTGTAGATGTGGCACTGCCAGTCTTAAAATTACAGTATACTAAGATAAAATGAATAAACTACATTTTATTTATTAAGAGTTAGTGTGATGATTAATATTTATTGAGATCTAAGAGATAGTCTCTGTTTTAAACTATTTGCAGACATTAATTTAGCCTTATGGTAATGCTATCAGTAACATCATGTTACAAATGAAGAAATTTTAAAAAGGTTAAATATCTACTAATATACTTAACATAATTACTAAAAAATAAGCAGTTAGGATATGAAACTAAGCATTTTAGGGTTAGAGCTCACTCTGTTGACCATCATGTTTTATGATATTTCCTGGAGAGCTGAAAATATTAAAGAAAAATGTGGTGCTATTAGAAAACATGTAATTCACCACAGCAAATTATAATTTTCTGAGACCATCAATGGATTTTTATTGTAATTGTATTCTTATATGCTCATTAAGATATTAGATTCTAGGGAGGCTGAGTAACAGACTATTGAGACTGTAGTTATTTTTATCTGGACTGAATAGAATGAAAGTATCCTTAGCAATAAGTAAAGCCTTAGGACTTCCAGGAAGATGGCGACCAGGTAAGCAGCAGAGAAAGATCCTCCTGGAGGATCGCCTCCCAGACACTGGAATTTAGCAACATGAGAAAGACTGGAAGGAGAGAAAAGTGTACCCTGAACCCAGGAAGGATCTGAAATGAGAAGTGAAGCCCTCAGAAAGAGCAAACAAGACCTCTCCTGGACAAAAGGCTCAGAGGGCCACCATGGCACAGTCAGAGGAAGAGGAGGCAGAGAAGGAGGGAGTCACTGCTCCAAACACACCCTCAGTCCGCACCCTCATTCCAGCACTCACAGTTTCACCTTCAGAGACCCATGCTCACAGGAGTTTCCCAACTCAGCCAGGGGAGAGCAGAGTTCCGAGAGCTGGTCCAGGACTAGAAAAGAGAAAGCGCAGCCAGGAAAAGAGGCAGTGGTGGTCGGGAGGTGTTGAATCCAGTGTGAGGATGAGAAGTTACAACAGCCACTAAGACAGAATCCCCACCCTGCAGCAACCCTTCTAATCAACACCTGAAGGCAAGGTGGAGTCAAAGCAACCAGTACACAGCCCACCACACCCAGCTCTACACCTTCCCTGAGGCTGTGGTCTAACTCTCCACTGTGTGAGCAACTATCACCAGAGAGCAGAAGACTCAGGGCCACAGCAATTCCCAGGGATCCAGCCAAAGAACAAAAGGGAACTGGAGCACAACAGTAGCAGAGAGCTGCAGATGGAGGTGGATCACGCACCCCACACCCTTCTCACTCCAACACCAAGCAGGAAGCATGAGCTGAGTTACCGGGCTTCAGCACCCAACCTGAACACCTTGAGTCTTGGTGACCCGAGCACTCAACACATGTCCCTGACAGCAATGGGCTGAGTCTATGGGCTTCAGGACTCACCCTAAACTACTAATATGAGCACCAAGAGGGTCTCCATACTGCTTGCATATATGAACCTTGTATGAACCCATAGCAACAAATTACACAAAAAGCAACAGTATGGGAGTTTGAGAGACAACATACTCTACACAATAGACCCGAGAAAATCCTCAATTCTCTTCTAGAATTAATAACTAAACAGCACACACCCTGGACTACTACAGTGAGCACAGGTGGAGAGACCTCACACCCTTGTGCCCAGCATCGTAAGTTCACCCAATGCCCAGCTGTAAGGGGCAGGGAGCGGCAACACTAGAGATTGGGAGGTGGGAGGAGGTGAGGACCTGGAACTAGGGTGAGACCCAGTTCTCTCTCTGGGTGGGGACAGCCTCCAGAGAGGCATAGGCAGCCTGCAGGGAGAGACTAGGGGCCTATACGGGGACCCCGGGGGCCTTGACAGGGAGCTCAGTAGCCTGAAGGGGTAGGGGGTTCCCTCCAGGCTACATGAGAACCCTGAAGACCTGGACGGGGTCTCTGGCAGCCCGGCAACAAGTCAGAGCCAGGCTGTTCTCTGGGGATGACCCTGTGGGCTCGACCTGGCCCCTGGCATTGCGGTGATGGGGCAGAGCCAGGCGGTCCACTGGGGGTGACCCTGAGGACTTGACTGGACTGCTGGATGCGATATATTGAGGCAAAGCCTGGTGGTTCACTGGGTAAACCCGCCAACTCGACTGGACCCCCGATGGCCTTGCGGGCTTGTCAATGGGGGCTTGACTGTAGTGAACCTGGTTCCCTGTCTATCTACTATCTTTAAGCATGGGTGCTTTTCCACCTCCTGCCATAGCAATTTGTATACATCCATATATGTTGCAGCATAATTTGAAGCAGCCATGTCTCTTCCCAATGTGAGAGCCCAAGGGAGTAAATAAGCCCAAAAGTACAGTTATTGTCAGAGAGAAGATGACTGATTGGGTGGAAGAACAACAGAGATGAGGGTGGAGAAAATTGATTAATCGAATTAGCCATCATCTGTATAACTGAGTAACAAAGGTGAAGATAACTTTATGTAATGCAGCATCCAGTGCTCATTCCCTACTATCTTCTCTATAACTTGGCATTTCCTTTATTGTTTTGTGTTATTCTGGTCCATGTGTCTACATTTTTTTGTCTTTGAAATATAAAAAGATAAGTAAAGTCTCAGAAAGCTATGAAAATGTTGAAGGAATTGAAGCGGTTGTCTTTTTTAAAAGTATCTTCTTTAGCTCCACTACTATCCTTGCTTTGAAGCAAGGCAAATGTTCACAGGTGTGAACAACTTTTGAAACATTCAGGTAGGTTTATAGTAGATTGCGATTCATAGCAAAGGGATGGATAGCATGCTATATAGAGTGAAAACAATCCTTTATTAATGCAGGAGATGCCAGTGAAATGCTGCATTGAACTTAAGAAAACTAGGATATAGGGTGGAATTTAGGAAACTTAAACTAATTGATCATTAATTAAAATTGTAACTAATTGCATAAAGACTTTGGTGTAATTCTAATTCCTTTAGAAGATGGACAGTCTTCAAGACAGATGTTGTAAAGGTAACTAGATATAAACAAGTATGCATTTTACAAGGTGGTTGTCATCTGTTTTAACTTATTTCCTTCATGTAAAATGATACCTTAAATAAGTCTTTCTGTGTGTCCTGATGTTATTCTGGATAGTCATCTCATGAAGGAAAATTTTTCTAATATTAATACTGAAAATATTTTAAAATCAGTAATAAATTTGGCATGAATGTGCATTTCTAAGCTCATATTAGATATATTGTGTAAATCATATGAGTGTTTTCATGCTTTTGCATAACTCTCTGAGCAAAGGTTGACAACAGTGTGGGTAAAGAATGACTGACTAGCAATGCCAAGAAGGAAACCTCTAGAACAATATTGTACTTTCTCTACCAGAAGGTCTGTGCTTATATTTCAGTAATAAGAGAATGATAAAATCTGGAATTATTGGTTTACAAAAGGTAGTTGTAAACACCCAGGGATCACTCTCATTTCTTCTCTGAAAAAAAAAAAAATGTTCCCATTAGGAAGCAACATTTTGCCTCGCTCTCTCACGGAGAGAAGTTCTTGTATAAGGTCTTAAATTTACAGCTTTGAAGTTCTTCATCCATAATGTGAAAATTGTCTTTTCACATTATGCAGGTGATATTTGCCTTCATTATGTTCCCCTAAGGGAGAAGAGAATATGAGTGCAAAGACTGCTGTGTAAGTAAATAATTCTCCTATCTCTGATATGGTCATATCCACAATTTAAAATAATATTTTAAAAGGATTGGGCATATTACAGATAAAAATGTTTCAAGCTTGAATTAACCACAAGTGTGCTTGTGTATGCTAATGATTCCTAGAACAAATACTTCCAAGATTTGTTTGTGCAAGGTGCTAATGAGTGTGGCACAAGTAAAGGATTGCATAATTAAATAAGCTCGAGAAATACAGCGTGTCACCTCTTTCTCTAGGATACATAGAAATCAGATTCTTCAAACTCTTATAATAAAGAAAGATGTTTAATCTTGACTTAGCACTCCCTAATCAGCAGTACCATTGTGGAATGACCTTAGAGCGTCTTCTTATCATCTAAATGTGTCAGAATAGGACCCTGAAGTTAATGACATATTCATGGATGCATTTTCTGCCTAAACGTTCTGGGAGAGTTCCTAGTTAGTGTTATCTCTCCTCCTATTATCCTCCCAGCTTTGGGAGAACTCGCTCCATCGGCATTCTGAAAAGCAACTGCTCTTCACAAAGAGCAATGATATTCAAACCGACAGCACATTAAACTCATTCAGACAGCTTTAAACATGCCAGTCCCTGGGTCCCAAACCACACTAATTAAAAAAGAACCTTTGAGGGGGAGAGTAGGTGATTCTAACCTTTAGCCAGGTTTAAAAATCGCTGACATAGAACAGTGTTGCTTGGACATTAATGAATGCAGGCCTCACCTACACACGGATGTAGAGGTGCACTGCAGGTCTTGGGTGAGACAGAGTTATTCTGTGCATCTGATGCAATACCTCAGTCGCCTTAGTGATACAGTCTGAACCTACTGTTATGTGTGGTGCATCTTAGTTAACCAAGAAATCCATCCTAGGGCAATCAAAGGGAGACATTGCTAATCTCCTCCCAACTCTATTTGTATTTACGAGGAACTTGAAATTACTTTAAAATTCTGGAGGCAATACCTTGACCCAATTTGGTAGGATGAGGACAGGTGGTATATTCTAGAGTAGTAGGATGCAGTGGTAAGAAGGAAAGCCCAAATACCCTAGCCAGAGCTCTTCTTGGCAATTAAAAAATTTGATTTCTTGAAGCGAAATACAGGAAAGTGGGCATACAAATCCATGAATTTGTTTTAAAAAATCTTGACCAAACTTCTCTGTTTGATAATGGGTGACTAGATCTTATCAGACCCAGCACTTAACACCTACAAACTCTGGACAGAATATGGAAAGTAACTACCAAAAGCACTGAAGAGAAGACAAAGTATCCAGATATTGTTCAGTATCATCACTAGTATGAAGTAAAAATACCAAATAAGAAACTGAATTGAAAACTTTAAATCTCGGTTCGCTTTGTAAGAATGTCAGCATCCAAATTCTGTATAACACATGATTTATAATAGCCAGTCTATCATTCAAAATTACATATTATATTAAATCCAGAAATATATGATCAATTTTCCAGGAAAAATGTCAGCAGAGTCCAACCTCAAGACATTCCAACTGTTAGAATTACCAGACAAGGTCTCTTGAGCAACTATTCCAAATAAGCTCAATAAAGTATGCTTATAGTATCTGATGAAATAGGAAATGTCAGCAAAGAATTATAAATACTAAAAAGAACAAAATGAAGTTTCTGGGGGCTGGGGGTATAGCTCAGTGGCATAAGCGCTTGCCTGGCAAGTGCAAGGTCCTGAGTTCGATCCCCGGTACCGGAAAAAAAAAAAATGAAGTTTCTGCGAGTAAAATAAAAATGTTTACACTAAATATCAGAATGGAAATTACCCAAGAAAGAGTTTATTAGACTGAAAAATACACCAATAGAAATCCAATGTGAAGACACGCAAGAGAAAAAAGTTTAAAAATTATAGTGCCTTAAGAGTCCGTGGGACAATAGCAAAATTATAAAGTACATATTATTAGAGTCTTGGAGAAGAAAAAAAATTTGAAGACTAAGTTCCAAACAGTTACCAGATTTGATGAAAAACCTTAAATTTGCACAGCCTTTGGGAAAGCCCAACAGAACAAATTCCAATAAATGCATCCAAGCATAATATCTGAACTGACAAAACTGATACAAAGAGAACATCATGAAAATAACCCCAGAAAAATGACACCTGGCATACAGGGAAACAAATATTCAACTAAACATTGACTTTTCTTCAGAAACAGTAGACCACACACAAAAGATGATCCAGGAACAGATGTGGAAAGAGAAAATAACAGAGTCAAAAGACAGAGTAAGGAGAAGGAAGGGAAAGGGGAAATTTAGCATCTTGTTTAACATATTAAATAATCAGGATTATAACATATAGCCAAGCACTAGACAAAGAAAATAGGAGAGATACTCCATGATGAGTCTGAAACAAAATAAGAAGGGCACATTAATTATCACAGAATCAAGTCTGACTTTGAATTTGCACAATTGTTTCTCCCATAACACAGCATAATATGGCATAACATGTGTTCTCCTCTACTCTCTCACCAAACATACCAGCACTTTTGTCTCTGTAGTGAAGGTTTCACTTATGTAACACAACTGTATATTCAAAATCACTTACAATGTGACAGATATTTACACACAAGAATATTGTCAGTTTTATTTTTACAAATATTTTAGAAATAATATTAATGGTAGAGTTATAGGCATAATTAAAATTACATTGCAAAGCTTACCAAATGAAACATTATAGCCACGAAAATCTCATACATCGAAGATTTTATTCAAAATTTATATGGAAATGCTTATTATTGGTAATGTTTAAAAATGTTTTCCATTAATGTTGTCAGAATTACTGTTAAAGGAGAAAAAACTGGATATAAAACGCCAAAATATTCACACTGCCTGTGGGTTGTAGAATTATTGTTTTGCTTTATTTCAATTCCTTCCACTTCATGGGAAATTGTAAATTTTTTGTAAGGAACACACATATCATGATTTAAGGACAAGGATAAGGAGAGAGAGTAAAAGGAAGAAGAGTAAGATAAAGAAAAGTGAACATGACTCCTAGAGAAGCTAAGACCATGTAAAGCTATGGGCTCCTCCTGAAATAATAACTCATAGCTGGGACGCAGGAGAAAAGGTGCAATGATGGGCTAGTAATTCCAGAACTGTGGGAGGCTGAGGCAAGAGGATTTCAAATTCCTGCCCAGAGTGGGCAGCTTAGTGACTTTGCAGCATCCTGTTTTCAAATAAATAATAAAAATGGACTGAAGATATAGGACAATGGGATTACATTCGATCCCCACGACCAGAGAGAGAGAGGGACAGGCTGTCAAAAATCCACAGTATACAACCACTAATCCAAGAGTCAGGATGCTTAGGATTTAGGGAAATCGAAAACTGGGCAAAAACACAGCAGACAAATAAAAGCAAAGAACAAGCAGAACGGCAGAGGCATCAACAAAGAACAAAACGGGATACTCAACCGACTGAACACTGGAGTAGAAAATCAGAACCAGAAAAGTGAAAGCACTGCGGGGCGGGGCACTTTGCCCGTGGGTTCCCAGGCCAAGAAGCTGCAGGAGATGGCTGTGCTGGAACAGAAACAAATGTGAAAAGAGAGGGCAGCTCAAAATCCATAAAAGAAAGCAAATAAATCAAGCAACCCAGCAATAAATAAACAAAGATGGTGCATGGACTTCTGTAACCTCTATGTGACTGGTATTAATGAGGAAAGAGGAGAGGTAAAGGGCAAAAGGAGAGGGGAGAGGGAGTCTGAGGAAGAAGAGGAGGAAGAGGAGAAGGAAGATTTAAAAGAATACAGAAGAGAGAAGAGGAAGAGAGACCGTTTATGAAAATCCCCCCAAACTGCTAGAATTGCTAAAGAATACACCCGCACAGAAGTACAGAAACCAGGGCACTGGAATTCCACAGATAATCTACAATGTAGGTTATTCACAAGGCGATGATCTTTCATTTTAGAAAACCTATGTTAAACCTGTATTAAGAACTATTTTTGTTAGAGAACTGCCTTTTATGGCAATGATCACTGTAATCATTGTTTACTCTGAGGTCATGTTTTGATGACTCAGTGTTAGATCTGTTTGCATAATTTTCCACTTAATCCGCTTTTATGTTTACCTTATATTTTTATGTTTTAGGAATATTTGTCTTCTTTCTGATTTTTGAATAAAAGGTATTAAAAACAACTTCAAAAAGGGAAAAATTATAAGCTTCAGATTACATGTATTTAAAATACCTAGTAAAAATAATGCTCGTATCATGCAAGCTATTGTTTCCATTTTCAGAGGAATAATCTATGTTCTATTTCCACAATGACAGTATGTACAGGCATTTATTGTATTTTTCACAATACTTTCATTATTTAAAATACTTCCATTCATTTTCCTGCTAACATTCCATTGGAGAAGTGTCAAGTGTTAGAACTTGCAGACAACATCGTTTTGATCTATTACAAATGTCAACCACAGGTTTATCCTTTGGAAGGTGAGCAATTACACAATTGGAAACTTATAATCTGTGATTCACCCATAGCTAATGCAAAGTGAATGAAAGTACTATAGGCTTCCCCATGTCTGCCTAGCTTTTAACAGAGATCCCCTGTCACCAGCACCTTGCTTGTGAAATACCCGCCAGTGTTAATAAGAGAATAAAGTTCTAGGACAGTTTCTCTCAATTTGGAATTTATCTCAATCAAATGTATTATTATTATATCCAGTTCTCTTAAAATTAACCACATCTTCTGTTCAAATATTCCTGAAATTGACCTAACACATCTGCCGAGATCATAAGATTAATGTGAATGAAGCGGTGAATAGTGTAACACGGCCTAATTATATACCATACTCCCATTCACCTCCATTTGAGAAAGAGCACAAACTGGATGGAATTCAAAAGGCAGCAGATTGAAAATGGATAAAAAGACTTTTTTATGTGGTGCATAATCAGCTTTCAGAATTCACTGCTGCAGGTTATTTCTCAGGCTAAAATTTAGTAAAGTTTCAAGATAGGGATAAGAATGGCATCTGTGGATACACTAGCTGGAAGTGAATTTATGGAAGCTATCAATCCTCATGCTGGTAGCCATAAAATCAGCACCAGCTGGTGCTGGGATGGAAACCCTCCCCGTGGTATCCCGCTGCACAATTGGCCAGATGCATGATGTGCTGTTGTTATTGTACAAAGGCAAAAGAACCCAGAAAGCCTCAGGCATTAGCTTTTGCTAAAAGGAAAATTGTGCACATGAAGGAAACTTTCAAGCAAGCCATGGGCTGTGTTCCCGTGTCTTAGTAACCTCCTCTATCTGTTTTTTGATCAAATGTTATTTCCCCTATTATGACAATGCACAATGATTCCGCCTTTCCACAGAGCTAATTCAATGTTATCACTGAATGAGTGGAACCTTCATTGATTAGAAATGCAAGTAATCTCTGCTGTAAATAACCAGACTGCCTTTCACTTAAAAGATGGGAGGTCAGAAATGTCCCCCTATTAAAGTGATAACAATGGCCAGGGCAGAGATTTGGGGCTGTTTATTAATGGGAAACATGGCAGGTCTATTTGTTGGCATGGCCCTTGACACCCTGAGTCCTTTAATTCCATCTGACAGATTTGGGCCATGCTCCAGATCTCACAAAAGAGGTAAGGGAGAGTATTGATCCTCTTGTTACTGTTGGTGATTCTTCTGTTATTGTTGGTGATTTATCGTTCTATCCCTTTAGCAAATTTAAACACAAACGTACACACACCCACCACTAAGGTTACAGCTGCTAGATGGCACAGTAATGAGTGATTATTTTCTTATCTCTGTTAAGCTCTATAAGTAGCTTCTCTCGTGGCTCTGTAACAGTCCTGCAGGTTTAAGCCAAATAAATAACATCTTCTCATGGTAAGGTCAAAGGTTTCTTAAGCATGGTAATAAGTATTTGCTTAAAACAGCATCTCACACATATTGAAAGAGATTCAATTCAATCTCATGGCCGTTGCAATGAACTAAAATTTGTAAAGCTACAAATTGAGTTTTTAATCATCCTACCATCTACAACCAATTGCGATGCCAAAAGGGTAAGTAATAGAGAAAGTGTAGAAAATCTAGCTATAAAATCATGAGCTGCTTCCTTCCCCAGCCGTCGTGTCATCATGGAGATTACACTTCTAAATGCTGCTGCTTTTGGACCCTCCGCTGATATACATATATAGCATATAGCAACCTATATAGACTGGTTGCTGTCATGCAAAATCTTTCCACGTTTTTATCACTTTCTCCAAATGTATGTTTTATTGCTTTATATAGTCTTTAAAGCATTCTTGACCTTCATAAAATGATACCAGTAATTTAGGGCTTTGTGCTATTGTCTGCTCCTGATGCCCTAACAGACTATCACAGAAAGCACGGCCCAAACAACAAAAGTTTCTCTCCTCACAGTCCTGGGCAGAGAGCCGGGAAGGCCTTGGCAGCAGAATGGGCTTCTGGTGAGGCCTGGCTTCTGACCGACAGGTGGTGCCTTCTCGCGGTACTCACGCGGCCCTGTCTCTGTGTGCGTGAGATATAACGCACACCTTGTGGAGACATGAATCTTACTGGAGGATTACCACGTAGTTCCTGTCATCGCATTTAACCTCAACCAGCCCCTTAAAGGCCGCATCTGTACATTGGGCCTTGAGATTTAGCATGTGATTTTGGGAAAACACAATTTATTCCTAATCATAATTTTATTCAGTTTAACCTTCCTATATAAAAATGCATTTATAAATTATAAACATAAAGATATTCTTTATAATTAAAAAAAATACTGCATTCAAAGGAAATTCCAGAAGAAGGAATTTTAGGAATGGTTTTCAAATGAAGCATTTGTCAGAGTAAATAACCTACTGAAATGATTGTGTAATTATGGAGAGACCATGCCTTAGAATTTAAGTTCTCCATTTGCTTAAAAACTCTGTATCATATCCACGTTTGTCACTCTATGGGGACCATGTTCGTGCCCTTTAGGAAAAGCTTCCTAAGTTGCAATGAGTTTTAAAGAGACCTTCTGTTGTTAACAGCTACAGACTCTGAGTAAAATACTAAAGATGACATCTTGAGAGTAGACGGGAGAAACAAGGAAGGTAAATTTTGAAAAGAAGTTGTCGCTGGGAACAAGGGAATAATGCAGTGTGTATTTCTGTTGTGACGATCTCAGCTCAGCAAGGATACTTGATAGAGAGACCTTCATCTTTCTGACCCAAGGAATCAGGGAGTGAACCGGTGCGCAGAGCTGTCGGAGAATAGGAGGCAACCCCAGGAAGAGGAGCTCCAAAACGAGGAATCTCCAAGGAGTGACGAGAAAGTCTTTTTCAGTCTTCAGAGCTGATCCTCGGATTGTGTATTCGTGAGGGAAACTATAAGTGAGCATCATCACAGAAAGTAACTGAACAGAGAGAAGATTCTACTCATAGACTGAGTGAAGTTTGTGATCTGAATTCAACCAAGTCAACTGTCTGCAAAAGCAATCACATCAACACTCTTCTGAGTAACAGTGATATCCAGCATCTCCACAAAATAACATTTGCAATTTGCATGATGCCACCCCAATTATGCTACACATTTAAAAACTCAGGCAGATTGAGGAGAAAAGAAAATCAACAGGGTCCAACACTGACATGATCAGAAGTTGGTATTATCAGGCAGTGAAGAAGCAGTTGATATAAATATATGCAATGAGATAAAGGAAAACACATTTGCAGTAAATGAAAAAGGCAGGAATACCAACAAAGAGATGGCATACATAAAAAGCATCCAGATGTATATTTTAGAATAGGAAAGCACAATTATCAGAAATTTGAATTTTACTAGCTGTTTTAATAGAATTGCTAGAAAAAATTCAATATAGTAACTGCCTAATAAACATTTGATATAGTGAACTTGACCAGTAGAAATAGTCCAATCTGAAGAAAACAGAGAACAAATTTAAAGTAAAATAAAATAAAATAAAATAAAAGTAAGCAGATGCACAAAGACCTGATTGGACTGTAAGATTTAACATAAGTATAATTATAGTCCCAGAAGAAAAGGATAATGAAGGGAACAAAACCTATCTAAAGAAATAATAGCTTGGAAGTCACAAATTAAGTGAAATAGAGATGCAAGAAGCTCAGCACATCTCAAGGAAAACAAACACAAAAAATATTGTCAAAATGTATTTGTCAGACGGACACTGATAACTACTTTGGTGATACCAATACACGGTATACTGCTATTGTTATTCTGTTATTATTTTGTTTTATTTTTCATAAAATAAGAAAAGATAAGAAAAACTCAAGAGTAGGAAACACACATACATTCATGGAAAAAATTAATTAAAAGTATCATCAGAAACTGTAGAGGGCAAACAAAGTGAAAAATATCCTTACTTTATCAGATAAAAAAGACTAACTCAGAATTCTAAATTCAGCAAAAATAGTTATCACAATGAAAGAAATAAATATAACAAAAACTAGGAGAATTAATCACCAACGTATCTACAGTGGGAAGAATTTTAAAAGGAAATTTTTCCTGTTGAAAGTATATTAAAGTATGGAGAAAATAATGTATTTTTGTAACAAACACATATAAGCTTTTTCAGCAACTTCACTTCTAGGTATTATATATATATACATACTTTTGCATAGGTGCACAAAAGCATATTAGTGCAGCATTGTTAATAATAGAAAAATATCAACAGGAATGTTTATATTATTCATAAAATGAATATTATAGGACAGAAATTTTAAAAGGTAAACATTTTGAATCAACACAGATGTATCTCATAAACACACTGTTGCTGGGCATGGTGGTGCACACCTGTAAAGTCAGCACTTGGGAGGCTGAGGAATGAGGATTGATGCAAGCTTGAGGCCAGCCTGGGCTACAAGGTGAGTTCAAGGCCAGCCTGAATGCAGAGCAAAGCCTTGTCTCAAACAGACCAAAAATAAAGAAGTGCTCATTTTGACAACACATATACCATAAAAAGAATAATGTTAAACAAAAATTTTCATTTATATAAAAAGTTAAAATATATCTAGCAAAATGTATGATGTATATTACAGAAGGATCCATGTAGCTGTGACAAATCATTGAGAAATACATGAAATTTCAATAACACATTTAATTTAGTATAATGGTTTTTATTGGAAGAGGTTTGATGCAGTCCTGTCAGAAAGGACAGGTGTAAGAGGGAGAAGAGTCAGGAGGCCATAACACTGATCCATGCCTAATATCACTACTGGGACCACAAAATTATGGAACTGAGACCTGAACCACAGTTAAAAAAATAATCAACATTTGACCCTAACCCATTAGCTAGGGATCTCATACTTAATGACTAAGAGTGTTTATTATGTGACACATCTCAACTAAAATTAATTTCCTTCATTATAAGACAAAAGAAGCACAGGTCTTCCTACCTTGTCCCTAAGCTCTGTACCAGCATATATCTATAATGAACTGTTTATCACTAAACAGTATACAAAGATATTTATACCATGTTTGCAGAAATCCACAACAAGAAAAGATATTGATATAATAGATTTGATGGAAGCTTAACCTTGGGTTAAATATACAGGTCACACAAAGTTAACAACTAATAAACATTTTCTAAAATCCTCTAATATGCAACGCTGACAAATAAAGCTTTGTTAACATCTGCTATAAACTAAATATCTGGGCACATCTATTCCTTCAGCATTTCATTTTAAATAGCACACTTGTATCTGAAAAATTGCTGATCTTGATGTGAGTCCCTACCAACGATACTCTGCACATATTTCAGTGTGAGTTCTGTCATCCAGGGACTTCAAAATGTTCCATTTATGTCAACACAGTAACTTGCATATATATTTGGCAAACTCTTTTTTCCAAGGCACTCTAAATTCTTTACACATTATTTTGCAAGCATTCTTCCTTAGAAATATGAATCATAGAAGAATCTACTGGAGATAAAAAGTGGAAAAATTTTTAAGTCTTTTTTTCTCCATAAAAATGTTAAGATAGTTAATTATTCAGATATCCCGTTTGCCTTTGAATAAATTGATTTTCCAGTAGAAGAAAAAGGAAATCAAAAACACAACCATTGTACATGCTATTGGAGGTCCAAAATAAACTAAAAAAATAAGAGCTTATTCACATCCTGGCCTTTTATGGGTCAAAACTGAATAAACTGATAATTACTTTAACAGTATACAAATGACCCCTGAAAGTATAGCCTTTGAAAATTGTTTTAAAGGAATATTTACTATTGAAAAATAAATCTTTTGAAAAGTATAGAGTACATCCAGAATAAAAATGTTCAAAACACACCCAAGAGCAGTAATTTGGTAAACTTTCACTGAGGAAGTAGATCTACTATGTTTGAGGACCCTAATGCGTGAGTAGAGGCGAGTACCCGAATCAGCTACATTAGAGGTACAAATATCAGGTGGCTAAAAACGGAGCCTATTTGAGGTCTACTGAAAATAGTCAAAAGTAAAATCTCAGTAGGAAGGATATAGATTGGCACATACAAAGGAAAAAATGTACATGGAGGGTAAAACTTGAAAAATTTACTTTAAAATGTACACAATGTTATAAAAATTTGAAAAAAATAAAAACTCAAGAAACATCTAAAATAGGAAAAGAACTTTGAAATCTTTCTACTTGTAGTTCTAGAAGTAATCAATAGAAAGATTAAGAATTAAGTAAAAGAATAATATCTGTGTATGTTGTTCACTTGTTGACGCTGGCTTTTATGTAATTGTTTTGGATGTACCTGGGATAGAACCCAAGGACCTGTGCTAGTTAGTAAGGGTTCCACCACTGGGCTATCCTCCCCATCCAGATGGATTGACTGGTTGATTTTGAAGTTTATTTCGGTTTTTATTTCTTTATTTGTACATGTTAGCATTTTATAATGATTGCGTTTCTTGTGGGGAGTTGGTGCATGTAAAGAACATATTGCCACTGCTTTTTAATCTCATTTCCCTCCCTCACCCTCTCCTCCATCTCCTGATCTTCCCATTTCACAGAAATCTGTCTCCCTACTTCCTATTACCTGTCCTTTATCTTACTCTTTATTTATATTTTGGCATGCATATTTAAGCTGGTGTGTCTGAATCATCTCATTTAACATTATGGTCTCAAGATACATCCATCTTCCCACCAATAACTAGACTGTATCTTTCTTTATGAGAGAGAAAAATTTCATTGTGTATAAATAAATAAATATCACATTTTCTTTGTCCAATCATCTGTTGCTGGACATATAAGCCACTTCCAATATTTAGCTGTTATGAATAGTGCTGCTAAAACATGGGTATCCATGTACGGATGTGAAATATCTTTAAAATATCTTTAACTCTTTTAGGAGAATATCTAGAAAGGGAATAGCTGGGGCAAATAGAATTTTTAGTTTTAATTTTTTGGGGAATCACCCTACTGACTTCCATTCCAGTGGTACCATTTTACATCCCCATACCCATAAAATACAGACGGGTTCCTGTCTTTCATACAGCATCACCAGCATTTGTTACCTTGATTTCTTGATAATAGTCATGAAACTTCAAATCATGAACAGCAAGATTAAACAAGGAAGGAAAGAGATAAGGGAAGTGGCATAGACACCACAATAAAATGCAGAATACTAGGGGAAAAAACAATAAAACTTACCAGAGAAAATGAATACCCTAGACAGAAGTTAAAAAGCTTACTGTGCTAAATTGCTGCTTAGCATCTCTCAGCTCCGAATTCATTCTTCATTATCTGCTGTGCAAAACACTAGATAGGCTCTTTAAATATTTCCTTTGCTAGTTAGATCGATGCTAATCTTTGCTCAGTAAGAGACACTGGAGTGAAACAGCAGGAAGTAGGGATTCTCTTTCCTGCTTCAGTGTACTTTCTCATGAGCCTTCCAACGTACATGCCCAGCTACAACCACAAACATAGTTTGCTTCCCCAGAAAATGTCTTTTCCAGCAATTCTAGTGCCCCTGAATCTCAGCTTTCACAGAGCAGTGTGGTCACGTTTTCTAGCACCAAGCATCTCTACTCACCAGAACCCAGTTTCTCCAACAGCCAGCTATTTGTATTAACCAGAGGCCAGCAGGTTCCTTCCGTCCCTATTGGGCTGTGCAAAATTAGGTAATAATCCACATGACCAATGTACTTCTGCATCAACTGTAGAACTTGAAGACCCAAAGACAGCCCTCACTTCTTCCATCAGCTGGAAGTTCAGAGGTTGCCAAAATCAAGTTCGGTTTTATAATTCACTAGAATGACTCACAGAACTCACTAAAAGCAGTAACATCTATGGCCATGCTTTCCTCTAGAGTGAATGTACCTCCAAAAGTCATATGAGGTGTAATTGAAAAGTATAATGAATATTTAAATTTAAAATGTTTACAGTAAAAGACACATTACCAATAACGTCTTTCAAAATACTCCCCCTTGCTTAAAACGCACTTGTCCCATCACTCTTCCTACTTTCTGCAGCAGCTCTGGACGTCCTCTTTCATGGTGTCTATTTGCACGGCTGTGGGTGCCTCAATACACTGAATCAATTTAAAATGTTTACTTTTCAGGATCATTTTTATTGTGAGGAAGAACCCAAGGTTTCATGGTGATAGATTCAGTAAAAAAAAGATTAAGGAGGGAACACCATAATGCTTTATTTGACAAAAATTGCCATAAATGTTTGATCAATGAGTAATCAAAATATATAGTGAATGATTAAATTTTTAGTATTATTATGGTGAAAGACACGTTGTCATTAGTCTCCCTCAGCCCATTTAGAATACTGCCCCTTGCTTTGAATGCACATATCGCATTGTTCTTGGCAATGTGCCTTTTACTCTAAGTTATTTTTAAAAATTTAAACATTCACCATATTTTCCTCTTTTATTGTAATAATATATAATTTATTAGATTTCAGAGATAATGGTTATGATTTGCATTGCTATTCGGTCAAAAAATATACTTAATTATCTCATGGAGTATAGGAAATCATATAGGAAACAGAGGGGATAAACAGAGGGGATGTATTTACTTATTTTTGTTAAGTTTATTGGTACAGGTTAGGTATACATAATGATCATATCCATCACTGGGAATTTTTACATGTATACGATATATTTTGATTCCTCTTTTTTCCACAATCCCTTCTCCTCCTTTCAACCCCTCTTCCTCTCCTTACCTCCAGGGCTTTGTTTCCATTTTGTCCTTCTTTTCTCATTTTTTTCTTTTCCTTTCCTTCCTTTCTTGCTCCTACCCTGCTAGTTCCCTCCTCTTTTGAACCACTTCTTCCTATTTCACAATACCTACTATACACTTTGGTCCTTACTCTCACACCAGAGAATCAATGAGATATTTTCACATGTCTGACCAATTTATTTCACTTAAGAGTATAGCCTCAAAGTGCATCCATTTGCCTAGAAATGTCTTAAGTTTGTCATATTTTATGGCAGAATAGTACTCAGTTGTATAAAAAAAAATTCTTTTTTACCCATAACTTGATTAATGGACATATGGGTTGTTTCCAAGATTTATCTGTTACAAACTGTGCTGCTACAAACACGAGTGTGCAATTTTGTGGTACGATTTTTAAAAATGCTTTCAGGAACATAGCCAGAAGGGGAATAGCTGGGTCAAATGGGACTTCTAATCTTAGTGAGGAACCTCCACACAGATTTCCACAGGGGTTTCACCAGTCTACACTCCCACCAACAGTGGAAAAGGGTTCCTTTTCCCTCACACCCCTTCCACTGTTACTGGTTGACGTCTTCTGATCATAGCCATTCTTTCTGGGGTGAGACGGAATCTCAGCATTGTTTTAATCTGCATCTCTCAAATGACCAATGATGTCACCATATTTTTCAGTTAGTCCTTGTATGCAAAAGTTCTAGTCCTCATCATGATATTATGAGATGAACCTTTCAGTAGGTGATAAGTCATGAAGATGAAGCCTTAATAAATGAGGTTATTATGCCCTTATAGGACAGACTGCAGAGATATCTTACCTCTCCCACATACTGAGGACATGGTAAAGAGTCATTCATGAAATAGGAAGTGGACCTGCTCCAGACACTGAGTCCACTAACACCTTGATCTTGAATCTCTTAGCCTCTAGAACTGTGAGAAGTAAATTTGTGCTGTTGGTAAGGCACCAGCCTATGGCATTCTGCAATAGCAGCTTGCACAGACCAAAACATATTCTGTAGCAGTAAAAAAAAATACAAACTAAAATCAGCTGAGGGGAGAGATGAATGGGGCAGGATCCCGGTCCAGTTCCAAATACAGTTAGCAGCTGACTTCTCAAGAGTAGTCATACTGTATTAGCTTCTCACAGCAGTGCTTTGTGACAATATGCTATAAGTATTTATAAACAAGCAAGTTCACTCTAGCATTGGTGTCCAGAGATTTTACTGGGGCTCCTTCATATAGACGTGGTGGCTGACCACCTGTGTGGCTGACCTAGGCTTCTAGATCCTCTAGGAATCAAGCTAAAACAACATGACTCAAAGCCCCACCACAAATCACATTCTTAGACTACCAAATGTGGTAAATAAAGATACTTTTATCAGTCAGTCTATTCCCAGTTCTTAATAAATCCCAAAACCAAGGGCAAAAGCTAGGCCTTAGGCAGGTTAAATCTTTGCTATACAGAAAATAGTTTCATAGTAGAATGCCCTGATAACATCACTTTCTGTGAACTTTCCTCTGTGCCTCAAAATGTGAACTTCAACCAAATTGCCTTGTGTCTCCATGAAAATTTCTCTGTCATTCAGTGAGTCAAGAGTTATGTCCTTGTGGGAGGGAAACCACTTACTGAATGCCTGCCTCAGCCTAGTATCAGGAACAATAGCAGGAATTACTGCTGCTATTTACAATTCCTACGTACCTTACATCCCTCTATTTCTCACTAACTTAGTGGCAGTGAACCTATGTGTTTATTGGCCATTTGTATTTCTTAATCTGAGAAGCATCTATTTGTTCCAGATGCCCATTTTTTAATTGGGTTCTTAAATTTGGGGTCTTTTTTTAACTTCTTGATATATCCCACAGATTAGTCCTTTGTCTATGGATTAACTAGCAAATTTTATTTTCCATTCTGCAGGTTGTCTCTTCACTCGATTGATGATTTCCTTTGTTATTCACAAGCTTTTCATGTAATTCCACTTGTTGATTCTTGGTATTATTTCTTCTACAACGGAGGTTTCATTCAGAAAGTGTTCACCTACATCTATGTCTTCCAACAGATTAATTATTTCTGTTCTAGTGTTTATATCTTTGATCCATTTTGATTTTAGTTTAGTGCATGATGAGAGATATGAGACCATCTTCCCTTCAGCATGTGGGTAGCCAGTTTTCCCAGCACCGATTGCTAATGAGGCTACCCATCCTCCAGTGAAGGGATTTGGCCCCTTTGTCAAAGATGAGGTACTTGAGCGTACTGGAATTTTTCTGTATCTTCTGTTGTATTCTATTGAGCCATAAGCCTGTTTTTTTCAATACTGTGGGGAAGTTTGGTTATTTTTTCTGTTTGTTTGTTTTCATTATGATAGCTTTGTAGTATAGCAATCTCAGACCATGATGACCCTTGCATTACTCTTGTTGCAGAGTTGCTTTTGCTATTCTTCTGCTTTCATATGAAGCTTAGGATTGATTTCATCAGGTTTGTAATGTTATTGGTATTTTAATTAGTATTGCATTCAAACTGTATAACAGTTTTGAAAGTATGGCAATTTGGACTATATTCATTCTGCCTATCTGTATCTTTCCATTCTCTGATACTCTCTTCAATCTCCTTTTTCAGAATACTATAGTTTTGTTGTGGAAGTCTTTCACTTCCTTGGTTAGATTAATTCCTAAGTATTTCATTTTTCTTGATGCTATTGTGAAGAGTATTGTTTCCCTAATTTCTCTCTTGATGAGTTTCTTATTGGTGTACAGGAACGCTATTGATTTTTGAGTGGTGACATTGTACTGTGTTACTCTACAAAATTTGGATATTAGGTCTAGGAGTCTTTTGGTGGAGTTACGGAGTCTACTATATAGAGGATCATATCTTCAGCAATAATGATAATTTACCTTCTTTCTTTCCTATCCATACTCTTTTTCTTTCTCTCTTTCGTCAGTTGCTCTGGCTAATGTTTCCAGAGCTATATTGAACAGGAGTGGTGATAGTGGGAATCCTTGTCATATGCCTTATTTTAGAGCAAATCTTTCAGTTTTTGACTATTTAGAATGACATTGGATGTTGGTTTGTAATATATGGCTTTTACCAGATTGATATAAAGATCTTCTATTTCAATCTCATTTGTTACTTTTTTCATTATAAATGGGTGATAGACATTGTTAAATGCTTTTTAATCATCTATTGAGATGATCATGTGGTTTATTACACTTACTGATTTGCATATGTTGTACCATCCCTGCATCCTTAGAATGAATCCTACTCGGTCATGCATGGTGTATTATCTTTTTGATAATTTGCTGCATGCTATTTGCCAGTAGTTATTGAGGATTTTTGCGTCTATATTGATTAAGGAGGTTAGTCTGTAGTTCTCTTCTTTGGTTGGATCCTTTCCTGGTTTTGCAATCAGGGTAATGCCTGCTTCCAGGAATGACTTTGGAAGGATTGCTTTTGAAGTCTTTAAAGAGCTTGAGGAGTGCCGGAATTAGATCTCTAAAGTTCTTGTAGAATTTGGCAGCTATTCTGTGGGGACCTGGCTTTTCTTTGTTGGTAATTTTTTTATTACTTCTTCAATTTCATGTGTTTGGCCTCTTTGTCAAAGATAAGGTGGCTGAGTGTGTTTGTGGTTGTGGCTGCATCTTCTAAAATTATACAGGATTTTTCAGCTCTGGTAGTTCATATATATCTAGGAATTTATCCATTCCCTCTGAGTTTTCCATTTTATGAGATTATAGGTTCTCAAAGTACTCAGCAGTCTTCTGAATTTTGGTAGAATCAGTTGTGACTTCACTATTTTCATTCCTAATTGCCTGGATGTACATCTTTTCTTTCCATTTTTGGTAAGATTGCTACGGGCTTGGGTGTTTTGTTTAATCTTTCAAAGAGCCAATTCTTTGATTCATTGATTCTTTGTATTTTTTTATTCTCAGTTTGATTAACTTCTGCCTTGATCTTTATAATTTCCTTCCTCATATTAGCTTTTGGTTTGTATTGTATCAGCTCATTTTCCTATGACTTTGAAGTGCATCACTGGGTTATTTAAACTCATTCTGTTTTTGTGATGTGAGTGTTCATGTCCCTCGAAGGATTGCTCTCACTGTGTCACATGGGCTCTGCTGTACCATACAGGCATCAGCATTTCATGGTCCCAACCGTCTAATCTCGTCTTCAATTCCATTTGTGACCCACTGATCACTCAAGACGGTATTATTTACTTTTCTTGTGTTTGTATAGTTGCTGAGATACCTTTTGCCATCAATTTCTGCTTTCAGTGCAGTATGGTCCAATAATATGCATGCAATAACTTCCATTCTTTTGTATTTATTTAAGCAAGTTTCTTTATTTTTATCTTAAAGAGAATAAAAAAGAACAATAGCAAAATACCAACAATATAGACAAAACAAAACAAAACAAAAACAATAAGAATGATACAAGGTTTCAGAACAAAATGATAGAAATTAACAGTGGTTGTTATATTACATATTTTTATCTTCAATAAAGTTGCTCAGATTACCAGATGTTAGAACGCAAGATCAATGTAATGGTTAAAGGGAATAAAAAATAAAAACAAAAATATTTAAATGATATAGAGTTTCACTAAATAAGATGATAGAATTTCCACAATGGTTGTTATATGGCATATTGTTGTCTTCAAATTAGTTGTTCAGATTACCAGATATAAGAATAGTGGTAAAAATAATAAAAATAAAAAATAAATAGTTGTTATATGGCATATTGTTGTCTTCAAATTAGTTGTTCAGATTACCAGATATAAGCATAGTGATAAAAAAATAAAGCATTAACTTCTATTCAATAAACCATAGACATCAGCAGTACAGTTATCCCAGCTGTCCTTCTGTATACATATATGTTTTTCCCTTCACACTTTGTTTTTCTCCTTTCCCTCATCCCAGTTGTTTCTTCTTTTAGTAATTGCTTTTCTCTTTCATAATATCTATTGTATGTTTTGACTTTTACTTACTCTTTCATGTTCTTACCCTATGGAGACAATACGATGTTTACACATGTGGGTCTGATATATTTCACTTAATGAATATGGTTTCTAGTTGCTTCTATTTATCTATAAAAGCCTCGAGTTTTATCTTCCTTTATAGCTGAGTAATACTTCATTGTATAAAAATAGATCTTTTTTATCCATTCTTCAGTTGATGGGCATTTGTGTTGGTTCCAAAATTTAGCTATGGCAAATTGTGCTTCTATAAACATGGGTGCACTTATATCACTGTGCTACGATGTTTTCAGTTCTTCCAGGAAAGTACCCAGAAGGGGAATAGCTACGTTAAGTGGGACTTATAATTCTAGTCTTGCAAGGAATCTCCACACGGATTTCCATAGTGGTTTCACCAATCTATGCTACTACTAGCAGTGGAGAATGATTTCTTTTTCCCCACAGCCACTCCAGCATTTGTTATGGTTGATTTCTTAATTACAGCCATTCTTTCTGGGGTGAAACGGAATCTCAGTGTTGTTTTAATTTGTATTTTTCAAATGACCAATCATGTCGAACATTTTTTCATATATTTATTCACCATTAATATTTCTTCAACTGAGAAGTGTGTATTCATCTCAGATCCCCATTTTTGGATTGTATCTTTGAATTTAGGGGGGTCTGATTTCTTAAAATTCTTCATATATTCAAGATAGAAGTCCTTTGTCTGAGAGGCAGTTGGCTAAAATTTTGTCCCAATTTGTGAATATTCGTTTTATTCTGTTGATGATTTCTTTTGATGTGCAAAAAATTTTCAGTAAGATGAGGTCCCAGTTGTTGATTCTTTGAAGTATTTCCCATGCCATTTGGTTTTTGTTCATGAACTCTGCCTACTTCTGTCTTTCAGATTTCTACCTACTTCCTCTTCCAGTAGATTTAGTGTTTCTGTTCTAATATTTAGATCTTTGATCCATTTTGACTTTAGTGCATGGTGATAGATATGGGTCTAGTTTTAGTCTTCAGCACATGGAGAGCCTGTTGTTCCAGTACCATTTATTAAAGAGGCTATTTTTTTTTCCAATGAACATGTTTGGCCCCTCTGTCAAAGATAAGGCGGCTGAGTGTGTTTGCGGTTGTGGCTGCATCTTCTAATCTGTTCCATTGGTCTTCAGGTCTTCTTTTGCCAGTACCATGCTGATTTTATCACAGTAGGTTTGTAGTATAATTTCAAGTCAGGGTTTGTGATGCCTACTGTTTCGCTTTGTTGCACAGGATTTAAGCAGGTTTTATTGTCTAGTATGTGCTCTATTATGAAGAAAGTCAGAAGTGTTGCTGAGAATGCGTATTCTGTTGTGGAATGAGGTACTCTAGACAGTTCTTAAGTACATTTGTTTGAAGATTTCATTCAGTCTTGAGGTCTGTTACAAGTTGTTAACATATGAATTTTCCATAATAATAATAATAATAATGAAGAAGAGGAAGAAGAAGCAGAAGCAGAAGAAGGAGGATGAGGAGGAGGAAGAGAAGAGAAAGAACAGGAAGAAGATGAAGAAGAAGAAGAAGAAGAAGAAGAAGAAGAAGAAGAAGAAGAAGAAGAAGAAGAAGAAGAAGAAGAAGAAGAAGAAGAAGAAGAAGAAGAAGAAGAAGAAGAAGAAGAAGAAAATTCTAGTGAAAAAAGGACAAGAATCATCCAGATCTTAAACTAGGGCAAATATTTCTTCAACAAAATGTTAAAGCTATATATAAAAAACAAATTAAAAATTGAGCTTCATCAAAATATGAAATGTCTGCTCTTAAAGGTATTTTTAGGATAATAAAAAGATAAGAGATAAGCCAAAGAAAGACTTTGTTAGCATGTATGAAGCAACTTATATTCAAAATATATGAAGAATTCTCAAAAAAGAGAAAGTAGAAACTGACAAATGAAAGTGGACATAAATTTGAACACACTTCAAAAAAAGATATCCAAGTGGAAAGTACATACATAATGAATTGGAACTTTCATCTGAAAACATACCTCATATATATATATAGAGAGAGAGAGAGATGAAAAAGATAAATGATCATTATCTTTATGAAAGGAAAAATAATGTGAGTAGGATAGTATCGCAAAGAAATGTAAGTTTCATCTCTGTTTGTTTAAATCATATGTATGTATGTATAGCTACTGATATAAATTTTAAAATTCTGTTAACAACTTGAAAAGCACTGACATTTGTCTATATATATTTTTAAATGCAATACTATGCAAAATGCTGCTAACAAGATTTGATATAATCTTCCTTTAAAAGTCCTCACAGACATTAATATTGTGCTCTGCTTTGTCTTTGTTCTCAGTGGTAAATAAATTCCATCCTCGAAAAATTGCTGGATTCTGGACAGCTGACCCCTTACCTGTCCTGTGCTGCTGTCTTCATCTTCGCCCTTCCATGGGCTGTCTCTAGTATCCAGGGTAGTAAGAAATAAGTGAAAAATGTATTACCTGGCACTTATAAGCTAGTAGGACATAGTTACTTTAGTAATGTTTAGTGTACTGATCTTTTGGCAAAGACAAAAAGAATCAAGTGTTATTTTAAATGATCATTCAAAACATTAATTTGCCTAGCGTTTTTTTTTGCCAATGATTTTCACAGCTTGGGACCTGATGAACAGTAGCAATTTCTGCAAATATTGCCAAGGGTGTGTTGAGTTAAATGATATTCTTTCCAATAACGCACTTCTCTATTTAGAAAAGGTAACCATGTGAAACGAAAAGTACTCATTTACAAAGGAAAATGTTCCAAAAAATAAAAAAAGACACTCAGTAAAGTTTCTTTTATGGGTCCATTCCTTTGATCTTGCTTCCTAAAACCATTAACTACACTTTGTGTCTTGTGGCTGCTTCCTTAAATAAACTAGCAGATACCCTCTCCACCTCCGTGAGTGGTGAGATTGTTTTTGTGAAAGTGTGCTTCTTATCTGGAACCCTCCCAGTCAGTGTCCTGGTAAACATCTGACACTGATTATCATTGTCTCTAGGCTGAGGGAAAAACTGGTCAACAGTCACAGCTAAAAAGTTTTAAGTTTTAGAAACTCTTTTGAAGTAACAGACAATCATGTTTCAACTTGTTCCTAAAACAAAACATAGCAGTGACCCCCCCCACACATCCTTTCCTGTATTTTGGCAAAAATAGAAGAAACAAAATATCCTGCACTTCAATGGTATGTGGAGGACTAAAATGCAAGTAGGAAAAGTATAAGAGTTTTTATAGCTTTTCCAACTCTAGGAGATATGTCATATCTTTGTAATATGAAGGGAGCCATTTTCATTATCACAAGGGCTTGACAACCAGCTTCCCACGCAGCTTATCAAGCCGAGCGCCACTTATACTGCTGGAATACTGATTTTGTTCATGCTTTTGTTCTATCTGAAGGGATGGTTTTATACATCCAGTTGAATGAGTACAACGACAAACTGATAGGTCTCCAGAGTAGCTATTGATAAAAACACGCCAGTCTGATAAACTGTTTCTCTGCTGTTTATTTCGGTACCTCATGGGCGCTCACTTTTTACTGTGATAGGAATCATCCTCGTCTGCACGTCCTTTCTCACGACGCTGCACACCTTTCTCCTCTCCCTCAAAGATGACTTTGCTTTCAGTTCGTCCTCCATACGGTTTCTCCACAAATCTTAGACCCGCTCATGTGTGATCCTCTAAACACCAATTCTAAAGACGGAAGAGGAACGGAAATGACAACCCGTATTTGAGGGCTTATCATTTACCAAATGCTCTTATGCACAGTATCCTATTTTATTTGCTGTGCAGCTATGAATTGGGAGCAATCTTCTCACTTAACAGACAAAAAAAAAAAATTGATAGAGTAGAGGAGTTTAGTCACTTATTCAAAACCACATAACATGGTTCCCTGTCTTCTATTTGTTCTCTTGTTTTCATTTTTTTCTGTTAATTTTCCATTGACAAATACTACTTGTATATATTTATGGGCTACCATCTGATGTTTTGATGTGTGCATACATCATGAAATGATTAAATCAAGCTAATTAACACATTCATCACCTCGCATACTCATCATTTTTTTCTGTGATGCGTGTTTTAATTAGGGATGGCAGGGCTACAACAGAAAGTCGGAATTTCCGTGGTGACGCCGGAGCTCTGTCATCCCCCACACTCTGCCACACTTCCTTGGCTTTCTCGATTCTAGTATTTTCTTCATGTCCCTTTCTAAACGTTAGGCTCCATTTTCCCTTTCATTATGGGTTGGCTGTATAACAATTCTGGGCATGCAGAGGCTGTGTTTACAGGTTTGTTGAAAGAACAAAGGAAGATATACATTTATGAATGTACATGTGTAATAAATACTTTATGCATTTGTGGACTTTTCATTTTATTTTATTTTATTTTCATTGGATATTAAACCCAAGGCCTTCTTGGCACTGGGATACATCACTAGCCCATTTTATTTTACTTTGTTTCAATATGTAGACAGGGTTTCACTAAATTGCCCAGATTGGGCTTGAATTTGTGAGCCTCTTGCCTTACCCTCCCCAGAGTACTGGGATTACAGGTGTGCATCACCACACCTGGTTTATGAGCTAATTCTTAAGGATGCTTAAGGATGAAGCACTTTGATTCTCATTCAGTAATTAATTTGTGTTCTGAAGAAGTTATTACAAGAGTCTATGCAATTATGTGGGTAAAATTACATAATAATGGAAAATACTCTAAATGAAACATCAGTACTTTCTCTGGTAAAATCTTTTTTTCCTCAGCCTTGCCAAAATCATAGTTCAAAATAAGGAAGGGTTTGAAATTCTTATTTATTTTTTACTGCAGAAGTCACACAGAATATAAATCATGAGAATGCACAGACATGCATGCAACTTCGCCTATCCTGTGTACTTTTCCATTTTGCCTCTGGAAATTGTTTCTGTCAATATTTTGATTTAGATCCTACCAAAAGGGGAGAAAGAGGAAGATTTAATCTGAAGATTGTCAAATGCCTGAATATGCCCAAGAATTAGTGGATACAAATGTATTTGAAGATAGATAAAATACTTAGGAGATACATCTCTTAGGCATTACTAATTAATTTTTTCTAGATATCATTTATTCAAATTAGAATTCTAATATAATGTCAACTTTTATATTCTTAGAAGTTGGTCTTTCAGTGTATTATGTATACATGATATGAAGTGTATCTATAAATGTCTATCTATCTATCCATCTATCTAATGACACTTTACAGCTTGTTTTCATTGGAATATATCAAAAGTTTTTCAAGGATAAGAAGAAAACACTGAATTGTAGAATGTGATTATGTGCAACACAGATATGGAAGTTTACTATTTACTAAACCTTGGGATTCTTCCAGGCTATATATAGGCATTTAGATTTACCTGAGATGTGTCATTTGCATATTAAATTTGGCAGAATGATGAGAATCAATTAGCCAGTTACCTTACATAAGGTTCTTCCTGTGGCTATTAATACTTTTTGTAATTATTAATGTCTATTCTTAAAGGCAGTGCCTTTGAACTGTGTGATTTAAAGGTTCTCACAGCCTAGTTTCATTTCATCTGTTGATAAAGACTGCTTTATCAACCTCATCCTCCTCCGTTCCACATCTCAACACTAAGCTTCAGTTAGAGAAAACACCAACTATTGCTTTCATAAAATGGTTTTCAGTTTGTATTGCTTACTTTTATGTGCATGCATTTGCTTGGTATGTCTTTCTCTAGTTGTATGTCTTTTTTCCCCCACAAGATTCTAAAGGAGCAGAGATTGGATCTTATATTTTCAGAACTTTCTCTCTAATCAATCTATCTTTTAAACTTAGATATTTATTTGAAGTTATAGTAACTACTCCTCAAATAAATAAAATTTCATATATTTTAATATGTAAATAAACAAATAACATGAATTATTATGCATTTGACTAGAAATTAACCAAACTGGTAGTTAATTTTTGATATCTACTTTAAACAGAGTATACGAGAACAGGATAATTAAGATCACGTTTTCTATCAAGTAGATAATTGATTATATATTTGTTGCATTTCTCTTCTGTTTAATCACATTATCTGATATTTTATTTAGGTTTAACACTTTTTCAGCTTAGATATTATATAATTATGATAACTACACCTCTTGTCTACTACATGTGTAAGGCACATATCTTATTTAATATCTAACTATCAATTCTATCAGGTAGGAGGTAACACCCCTACTCCACAGATGAGAAAAAAATTAGATGTTTAAGAATATCAGTTAAATTTCCTTAACCAATAAATATCAGATCTTGGCTTTAAATCCATGTTGTTTTGAGATGATTTGATGTCCAACAACTTTCCTGAGTCATAGTTTCTTTCCTCAGAGGAAATGATCATCCTATTATGCTGAAATTATGAATAACCAGTTTTAAATGGTGTAGAACAGATACACTTGGATCAACTGTTATCTAGGTGACTAAAATTGTATTAAAGAAAATCTAAGAAGATGTCTAATTTCCATAATTCTATATTAAAAGATGATTTGCATGTACATAATTTCTAATTTAAGCAATATACTTTAACAATTAGTTGGATGACAAACTTCATTAAATATATTTAAAATAACTTCTTGACATTTGGCTAGCATATTGTATAATAAATGCTTAATGGTACTTAAATTAAATTCTTTTTTGAGCAATCTCATTTAAATTACTATTTGGAAAATGAAAAACTTAAATTGTAATGGGCAGACATGCAGAATGAACTCAAGATGGAAAAGAATTTAGAGAGTATACCTACTCTCATTAGTTTATAGATATCTGTGGTGATTATGCTTAATAAGTATTTTAGAACCAAAAGAAAAATTTGCTACTAGAGCCACACACCTTCCTTAACAGGAAGAGAAAACTAAAGTTAAATGACTTGTTAAAGGTAAAGGAAGAAAATACTAGGTCTATGAACAATTTTCCTGCATTGAGGTCTCCCATTACAACTGTGTTATTGCTTATTTGATTTTTAATGTATATTAACAATTATATAGTTGGGTGCTCCTGTATTTGGTGCATATATATTTATGATTGTTATATCTTCCTCTTGAATTTTCCCCCCTAACATGTATGTAATGATCTTCTTTATCCCTTTTGATCATTCTTGGTTTGAAATTGACATTGTCTGCTAAAAGAATAGCTGCTCCTGCTATTTTCTGGGTTCCTATTGCATGGAAGATTGTTTTCCATCCTTTGATTTTCAGTCTATGAATTTCTTTTTGCATTAAATGTGTTTCTTGTATACAGCGTATTGTTGGATCTTGTTTCTTGATCCACTCTGCCAGTCTGTTTCTTTTGATTGGTGAATTGAGGCCATTTACATTGATGGTTATAACTGATATGTATTGACTTATCTTGGTTATGGTATTTTCGTGCTGTTGATTCCCTGCTTTTCCCCTATTTGTAATTGCTTGCCTTGCCTGAAAGTTTCTTTCTGCTGTTGTTCTTGGAATTGTGGTCATTTTTATCTCTGTCTGGAATATCTTTTAGTGCCCTTTATAGCATTGGTTTGGTGTTCATCAATGTCTTCAGTTGTTCATTGTCATGGAAGTATCTTATTTCTCCATTAATTTTGAAATATAGTTTTACAGGGTACATCAATATGGGCTGGAAGTTTTCTTTCAGGATTTTAAATACTTCACTCCAAGCACTTTTTGGCTTGAGGGTCTGTGTTGAGAAGTCTGTTATGATTCTGATAGGCTTTCTCTTTTAGATGATCTGTTTCTTTTCTCTAACATCTTTTAATATTCCATTCTTGTGCTGAATTTCTGGAATCCTGATTATTATATGTCTTGGTGTAGTTTTATTTTGGTCATGAATGTTTGAAGTTCTAAATGTTTCATTTATTTGTATGTGAAATTCTTCATCCACACTTGGGAAGTTTTCTGCCATTATTTTGGTGATGAATTTTTTATGTCATTTGTGCTGTCTCCGGCTTTCTCATTGACCCCACTCAATATTATGTTATTCTTATTTATTTTATCTTGTAGCTGTTTGACTTTCCATGGTCTCTTGCTAATTTTAACATATCCTTCTTTTCATTGTCACTATCTGTTATTCTGTCTTCAAGATCTGAAATCCTATCCTCTCCTTCATTCAACTATTGCATATACTATCAATAGAGGCTTTAATCTCTTGGATTTCTATTTGAATCTGTTTTATGGATTCCATTTCTTCCCTATGCTGGGCATTATTTCTTTCTATCATTGTTCTAACCTCATCTATTTTTTTATCTGAATCTTCTCTAATATTTTTATTGTAAGCATCATTTCTTTCTGTACCTGAGAGATTATTTTCTCCATAATATTTTCCATGTCTTTTTTCACTTCTACTGCTACCGTTTCAGAAAGCTCCAGGGCTTGATTTCCAATTTTGTGTGTCTCTTTGAGTTCTGGGCTTGTCCTGGGTGGACTGGGCATCTGGGGTTGTATTTTACTATTGTGTTTTGTCATTTTCTATTTTCTCTTTCATATTTTGTTTTCTGTGGTTGAAATTTGCCAGTTTCTTATAATATATAGCCTTATAGCTAGTATTTAGGTTTCCCTAGAGGATGTCTCTTCTTCAGGGATGTCTTTTACATGTAGGTGGTTTCTTATTGCTATCCCATGGATCTAGCTTTCCAATTAGTAAATGACTCAGTATTACTATTTGATTCAACTCCTAATCCTTTGATATTGGGCTGTGGTAGTGATTATGACCTCATACAGTCACAGAGTTATCATAAAGGGGAGAAAAACTTTATAATATATATGACATCCTGGCTAAACTAGTACAGTTAGGAATAACAATAGTTTCAAGTGAAGTTTAACTGTTGACAAACTATGGTAACTATTAAGCTGTTATCTCTGACTACAGGAGTAAACTCTAAAATTATGTAACAAAATCAAACATATACTGTGCACCTGTATGTAGTGATTTTACCCTTAGGTTACTTTACCCTTCTGTTAGGAGCAGGAGGGTTAAGATGGTTAGGCAATAGGCTAAAGCAAAGAGTGAGGTCAAATATAGTAGAATGAAGGCTGTAAATTAAAGGCTGATCACCCAAGTTTTGGGAAACTGGAGGACATAGAAGGCAAAAAATAAAATAGAATACAAGGGCAGAAAGGGCAGAGACAATGTTTACTCACTTGGAAGTTTAAGTTCAAGAAGTAGTTGAAGAAGGAGAGAAAGTGATCCTTTTCTATAGGAAAGATTACCTTCTTTTATATAGAAAAGAATGTAAAAAAGATAAGAAACCTACACATTGAAAAAAGAAGGGGAAAAGAGAAAGAGTAAAAATGTACAGAAGAAAGAAAAATGAGATGAGAGAAAGAGAGCAGAGAAAAATAGGAAAAGAAAAAACAAAACCCCAAATACGAAAATAACTACCAAATACAGAAGAAAACAAGATGACATCCAATCAAACAAACAAGGCAGAACGAAAGTAGTAAAATATCTCTGGTGCTCACAGTTCTGTGAGCGTGTCCATATTTAACCCCAGAAATGTGTTGGGTATGGAACTAACCTTGGCCTCTGGTTGTGGGGCCTGGGACTGCCCTTCTGCTGGTGGAGATCTCTGGAGTTCAACTGCTGGCTCCTTGTTGCTATGTCAGACAATTCCATGCTGCTGG
Source organism: Dinomys branickii (assembly GCA_004027595.1). Lineage (NCBI taxonomy): Eukaryota > Metazoa > Chordata > Mammalia > Rodentia > Dinomyidae > Dinomys > Dinomys branickii. Next base: position 20,619 of record PVLD010004998.1, on the reverse strand, counting down.
TCTCGCTAATTACCCTGCCCTCCAAGGGTGTGTGTGCACCCATGAACCTGGGACATCACTGTTGTCCTAGGTCTCAGCTGTTGGGGTTCCTGTCAGTCTACTTGACAAAGGCATATGTCCTGACACTCCTCTCAAAGACATCGCCATCAGCGAGACAATGGAAGAAGCACAGATCATTGACTCTCAATCTGTTCGCAGGCCCCACAGTACCACAGAGAGCAATTTTCCTGTATTCTCAATAAAAATTATTTCTATTTCTGCTAGACTCTTACCTGCTTATCAAAGAGATGAGCCAAAGCTGTATAATAATTCCTTGCAAGGTACATACCAATGTTATTGTCTGCCTTTGTTTCTTTGTTCTACTATCATAAATTTCTATGGACTGGGCAGTTTTTAAATAACAAATTTATTTATCACAGGTCTTCTGGGTTGGAAGGTCAAATCAAGCTATCCAAAAATTTAGTATCTAATGGGTTTTCACTTTCTTGTTTTATAGACCGTGTGTTCTAATAGGCGAAAGAGGACAAAAGATCTCTCTCAGATTTCAGTCAGTCAGTCAGTCAGTCATTTAATCTGTCTGTCATCTCTCTTTCCCTTTTTTTGGTACTGGAGATTGAACCTAGAGCCATGCACATGCTAACTTACATTCTACCACTGAACTACACTTCCATTCCCAAGGTCTCTTCTATAAGATTTCTAATTCCATTTGTGAAGGGTCTATGTTTATGATCTAATCACACCATGCCATACCTGTTAACACGGGCACACTGGGGAGTAAGAGTTCATCATATGAATTAGGAGGAGGGGCAAAACATTCATACCATAGAATTTCCCATTAAGTATCAGCAGACTGCATTCAAAATTTTGGTCAACCTGGTCTCAACTCTTTAGTGCTATGTCCTCCACAAGCATAAATGTTACTCTATAGGGTATTGCTTTAATTTTGTTTTTCAGCATGGGAAATTGGACCCAAGGCCTTTGTACTGAGCTGTATCTGCTGCCCTTTTAAGACTACCCAAGCTGAGATGGAACTCAGGATTCTCCTGCCTAAGCCTCCCTGAGTGCTGGGATTATAAACATGGATAACCATTCTGACTTTACCTCGGGTTGTGTAAAAATGTACATCCTAGCACAATATGTCTGGCATAAGATTAGAAAATTTGTACTCCTAACAAGGAACAAGAGTTGATGCTGCAGATCTAAGGATGACATTGAACCACAAGAGCTTACAACTCACCTATACTTCTGTGCATTCCTGACTTCTTATCTTTCCCAATAATTTATCTATCTCCATATGCCGTAAAAATTGAATGGCTTCCATTTTTATCTCCACGTATTAAAATTATATCCAGATATTTATCCATTCCATTCATTCATCATCCATTCAATTATCTCCTGCCACCCATTCATGGATATCATTTCATTTTGAAAATATTTATCTTAGTCCTACCAACTTCTCAAATCTGTGTCTTAACTGCTTTGAAAAGCCAGCTCAAATTAGTTCTCCAGCTAATCAAACTGCTCTACAAACATAGGTTAAAGTGATGAGTGGTTCTCAATATTGGATGTATAAGCAGTGTCTTTTAAGTACTAACCATTTCTATACTTTAAACTATCAGTGATTCAAGTGCAAAACAAAGAATAAGGTAATTCAGGTAAATAGGTTAATATTTAGTCATACTGATACTTGTTTAGATCATAGCTAGTATTTGGAAAGAAGTTATTTTAGCAGATGAAATATATTGGCAGCAAAGGTAAGGTTCTTCTGCTCTGTGGGTATTAGAATAATCTCTAGATCATTTAGTACATTCAGATGCATGCCCAGAAATTTTTCCAGAATTTACGATTTATTAGGTTTTGTGCCTGGTCTGGGTTTTTTCTTATATTACAATAAAATTAATTTAAATGAAAGAAAAGGTGGTCTCAGTGAGACTACAGCAAATAATTATTGTGAGAGAGTGTAAGATAGTATCGGTTACTTGTCTACCTCATGTTATTCTCAGAGACAGTGATTCCTTAACCCTAACATACTTGTTGAATAAGATTCTTATAGAAAGCCCTTCCCAGTCCTCATCTTGGTCCAGAAAGTTCATATTTATAATCCCATGAAAATTTGTTAGAATTCTAGAGAGCTAATTCCAATGTACCACTTCCAATGTAACCCATGGTGAGAATAAAGATGCTAAGACTCATTTGTAGTTGTGGAGAATCCAGGGGGTCCTAAATTCAGCAAGGTGATGGATAGCCAGTACAAAGGCTTTCGCCCAGGGCTGAATTCATGTTTTATTAATTTGTGAAGAAGGAAGAGGCTTGACGATGAATGACTGCAAGAATGGTGGGAAGTACATAAGCGATGAGCTGGGCTAGGTAGGAGGCCTAAAATCACCTCTGCAATATGCAGAGAGAAGGATATGCAGAAGTAACCTATATAATACAATCTGAGGTAGTATCTAATGTTTTGGAGTTGGTGCTTCAGCTCTAATGTGTAATCTCTTATGCCTTGACAAGTCATAGCCTCTATCTTAAGGCTCAATCCCAGCCAACAGAGTGGGGCACAGCTCTCCATCCTGCTTGCTCACACATTTTTTGAGAGCTAGGGGGTTGAGTAACACTGACCTGATGCCTTGCTTCAAAGACTACACATCAGCATCTCAGGTGGACCAATTTGAATTGCTCAAAGCCAACTGAAGGTATAAGGAAAAATCCTAGCCACTTTTGTACATATCAATACATGGAAATAGAGCATGATCTAGCCAAAATGGAGGTAATTGCTCTTTTTTCGAGGAGAGTCATTCAGGTGGCCCTCCACAGTTCCTGAGTGTGATAAGTGTGATATGTCATTAGGCTGGTCATTCAGTATAAAACTTGGATCAGAGCTAGCAACAGAGCAACAGTTCCAGAAATCTTTTACATTAGTCATGAAATAGGTTAAATACAAAATCTGCTCATAACATAAGAAAATTGGTATTAAGAAGTAAGAGCAAGGAGATCCAGAATATCGAAGTTAATAGAAAAGAGAAAGTAGTATGAGAGATGAGCTAGAACCCCTGTACTTAAAGAAACCTATAAATACTACAAGGTGTGTGTGTGTGTGTGTGTGTGTGTGTGTGTGTGTGTGTATTTCTGTATAAGGTGGGCAGAAACTCATTGAGTTCCAGGAAATTGGGGTATAGACTTGAGCACAGTCTATCATTCTACTTAACAAATAAACATCATCTAGCTAGTTGTCCCTAGCCGGCTTCTAAATTACAATACACAATCCAGCCTTAATGTAATTTACATTTTGGCTATTATAGCCCTGTTATTCCACATGACCTTTTAAATTAATTCTTTCCATATCTCTTGCACTAAAACAAAAGGATAAATGAAAGAAATATGTCTTATTCATCTTTTCTATGTCACAGTGTCCAGCACACTTTATTTCATGGAACTGATATGCACAAACACTATTCTGTACCTCTATAACTATGTCATCACTGCAATTTTAGTTTGAACCTTTATGGCTCCATTTCATCATATTTTTTGTAGATGCCCTTTTTCAAGGATGACAGGCAACCATCCTTAAAATAAAATTCTCTTTCCATTCTTGGCAAGGGACTCCCACACATCCTTCAAAAATAATCATGCTTGTTCTAGTCCGGGAAGTTGTCTCTAACATCCTAAGTTAATTTCTCTTCCCATGTACTGCAGCTGGACTTTTGGCATGCATTTTTGGTGAAAATACCATATCATATTATAATTAAATATCATGTTATACTGATAGCTCATAAGTGTCACACTATGCTGTCTGTTTCTTGAGCAGACACCATGTCATTCATCACTATAACTTCAGCACCTGGCAAGATTCCTAGAATATCATAGAAAGTCACAAGTGTTTATTAAATCAGAATGGATATCTTTGTATAAGATACATTGTCCATCTCTGTGTGTTGCATGAATGAATACTTTACTAATGTTAATTCTATGGAGTTTGCAAGAAAATAAAGCAAAATTTCAATCATTTCCAGAAAACAACTTACCCATAATTAAGTACAGTGCTTCCCCATGTTGATGTTCAGTATTTCTACATAAATAAAAAGACTTCTGACATGCTCTTAAATATCTGCACTAATAAACAATCCTTGTTCTACAAGGCCAGTATTACACTGGCATTGAAATGAAACAATAACACAACAAAATATGAAAATGAAGACTAATGTTTCTAGTGAAGATACATGTAAAAATCTCAACAAAGCACCAGCAAATCAAATTCAAGAGAATATCAAAAATAACATTTATCATGATCAAGTGAGATTATTTCATATAGGAAGGGAGCTAGAGGTGGTAGCACATGCCTATAACACCAGCACTCAGGAAGGCTGAGGCAGGAGGATCAAAAACTGGTGCCCCAACTGAGCTACTTAGCCTGCAACTCTCAAAAAAGTGCTAGGACAGAGATAAGTGAGAAGCTCCTGGACTGAATCCCCAGTAATAACACCCACATACCCACATACCACCCCACTAAGCAGAGGTAGTCAAATTATTCTTGTTTGCAGATAATAAAATTCTCGATATAGAAAAATCTAAATATGAAATTTAAAAATTATTGGAACTGATCAATAAGTTCAGTGAAGTTGCAACATGCAAAATTAACATACAAAGATCAACAGGCATTTTATTCATCAGCAACAAAATTTCTGAGAAAAAAATCATGATGGGACTCTTTCAAAACAGCCTCAAAATAAAATAAAATAAAATACCCAGAAATAAATTTAAACACAGAAGTGAATTATATGTACAATAAAATTTACAAAACCCTAATGAAAGAAATTGGATATTACATATGTATTCACATACACACACAAGTAAAGTGACTTCCATAATCATTTGTTGGAATAATTGATACAATCAAAATGTTCAAAGTTCTCAGCTCATGTAATCCTCATCAAATACCAAGGAAATTCTTCTCAGAACTAGAATAAACAATCCTAAAATTCACATAGAAATACAGATGACCTCAAATAGCCAAAGCAACCTTGAGTAAAAAGAACCAAAGTGAATACATCATACTACCCGACTTCAAAATATACTGCAAAACTATAGTAACCCAAAGCGCAAAGTATTGGCATAAAAACAGACATACAGACCAATGGAACATAATAGAGTACCTAGACATAACCCCGTATTTCAAAGTCAACCCACTCTTGAAAAAGACACCAAAAACACAGGGAAAAGAAATCATCTTCAAGAAATGATGCTGGGCAAACTGCATATTCACATTACAAGACTGAAACGTGACCCTATCTCTCACTCTACACAAAAATAAAACTCAAAATATATCAAAGGCTTTAATATAAGACCTGAAATTCTGAAACAAGTAGAAGAAAATATAAGAGAAATATTTCAAAACAATTGGTGTAGCCAATAATTTTTTTCAGATAAGACTCCAACCGCAATGAAAACAAAAAAGTAGAAACAGACAAATCACACTGAGAAGCTTCTGCACAGCAAAAAAACACAGTCAACAGAAGGGAGAGTTACTCCACAGAAAGAGGGATATTTTTCCTTTATTATTCATTTGGCAAAATATTTGCAACCAAAATTTAAAAAGAAAATTTTAAAAAGCAAAAACAATCCCTCTCTCCTGTGTTCCTTTCCTCATTGCTGAGACACATTGGCTGACACAACTTAAAGGAAGAAAGGTTTACCTGGGCTCACAGGTTGTAGGGGTTTCAATCCATAGTTGGCTGGCTCCAAGCCAGGGCAGCATGGCAGAGGAGCATGGTAGAAGAAGTTTGTTTATGGTGCAGAGCTGAAGCACAGCAAGAACAAGTGAGCAAGAAAGGGTGTACACATTTCCAAGCCCTCCCCAAGTCACCCACCTCCTCCAAACGAACTTCACCTCCCAACACCAGTTGAGCTATAAATTCATCAATAGACTATCTGCTGATGGGTACCCTACCATCATAGGATCACTTCTCAAAAACCCCATCTACGAGCACACGAGGCTTTGGGAAGTCATCTAGATATAAACATTAACTCCCCCAAAATAGTCCAATTTAAAAATATCAAAGAATACAAACAGACACTTCTCAAAAGAAGAAATTCAAATGGCCAACAAATTTATGAAAAACACTCAACTTCACTAGAATCAAGGAAATACGAGTGAAAACCACAATGAGATATTATCTTGAACTGGTTAGAATCTCTGTCATCAAGCAGACAAAATATAACTGATAACAGCAAGAACACAGAGAGATGAAGGAAACTCTTATCCATTGTTGGTGAACGTAAAACAGAGAACAGTTTGGAGGTTCTCAAAAGACAGTAAAAATAGGTCTTCACGTGATCCAGCTATGCCACCTTTGACCATACCCTCAAAAGAAATAACATCAGCATGTCAAAGAGACACATAGATACCCATGTCATTGCTTCATTGTTTATAACAACTGCGATATGGAATGCACCTCGCTGTTCATTAATGGGTGAAGAAATATACACAATGGAAAATTATTTAGTCATAAAAAGACTGCTATTGTATCATTTAGACCAAAATGTGTGGAATGTGAAGCGAAATAAAAAGACACAGAAATACATAAAACACATGTTCTGTCTCATATGTATGTATTAAAGAAAACCAATTAGAATACATGACAGTGATTACTAGAGAGTAGGAAGGAGGGGAGGGGAATACAAGGAAGTTAGATGACAGGGATGCTGGTGGAAACGATTTGTTCTAATGTTCTATAAAATAGCAAGGAGAATACAGTTCATAATAACCTATTATATATTTTACAAATAACTAGTAGAGATGTAGTTGTGAAGAAATTTTTCCATTTCTGGGAAAATTACTCAAAGTCACAATTGAAAGGAGAGACTGGTTTGTTTGGCTCAGTCTCAGAGGATTCAGTCCATAGTCAGCTGGATCCCAGGTAGGAGCATTATGGCAGGAAAAGTGGTGTAACACAGCTGCTTAGTTGATGGTAACCAAGCAGAGCAAGGAACAACCCAGAAAAGAAGCAGCCAGAGACCAATTTCATGACCCACCCAGACTCACCCATGACTATGCTTTTCCCAGCACGTCAAAGGCTCCCAAGCCAATGAAATTAAGAATTAAACCTTAATAGTTAGAGAGGAGTTGAAAGCCTCCAAACACAAAGTAACAGTAAGGAGATGGAAATCCTGACTACCCTGATTGAATCATTACAATGATATACACATATTCAATTATCACACTGCACTGATAAATACACTTAATTAAAATAATGATTGATTTTTAATATCTCTGCCCTAAGGAAACATGGGAGAAATGCTCTACACTATAGTTACCATGGTAATGAGATTGATAGGACAAAACTTCTCTATCAACCAGGACATGAGCTGAGATGCATTTGCATCGACTAACTTTATGGTAAGATTTTTGGTTTTGGCATTACTAGATAGGTGGTAGCTGCCTTTGTGCCCCTTGGAATATGTACTGTTTCTAAAATTTAAATTTCAGTGGATGTTTCTGTTGTTCCTGCATGACAGGCAGTTAACAAAAAGATGAGTTCACTTGCCAAAGGGTGATAGATTCAAGGAAGCTCTGAAGCATCTTTAAGAAGACAGGACCATTTTCCATGTCATTAAGTAACTCTCCACTGCCCACAAGTATCATTTTCATCTCACTTACAATGGGTTGCCAACCCTTTTCTTGCATCCAGATGAGTCAAGAGGACACAGCAGGGTGAATCTGCATATACAGGAGAAATACTGAATGAAATATAAATGGAATAGTAGCAAACAATACCTCCCAAGAGTGCTGTTTGTGTATTTTTCCCTGCTAAATACTGATATCAGGGATTGTCAGAAGTGAAAGTGATTTATCTACAAAAACAGAATAAATTCTGCTTGGAAGGATGACCCCTTTTCATCTCCACAATTTTTATACTACGTTTAGAGTTTATCTCTGGTTCTGCTTCTAAAAATAAATAAATAAATACATGGTTCTGCAAGAGGAGACAAGTTAAGTTACGGTACTGATCAGTCCTGTATACACTTTCAGGAGTCAGCCTACTCTACCATTTTATGAGAAATACTCTTGGCTATTAAAGGATGATGAGATACAATTACATACAATTCCTGGCACAATGACATGACATGAGCACACTCTGAAGAGAGGAGAACAGATGGAGGCAAATGTATGGTGACTTTGACAAATTTCTCCTATTTTGCAACCCTGCCAGTGGCCCATTTCTGGTAAACAGTGATGGTAATATACTACTGTGCATGTTAAGATTCATTTCTTTGAAAAATATTCCTTTTGCTATAAGTCTCACACAATTCTCAGGATGTATGATTTTTAAAACTCTCATTAATAAGAGCTAAGTAATAGTAAATAACTTTTATTGAGCATTTAGTGCTAGTAACAGTATTTCACATTAATTATTTTATTATTAAACGGTTACTCATTTGCTTAGTTCATCTGCTTTAGGAAACTGCGCCACATCAATTAGCTACAACAGTACAAAGTCCATGATCTTGTGGATCTTAGGCAAGAAATCATAAACAGCTTTACACATGGGTAAGTTATGTAGTATAAAGGAGGCGATAGTGGTATGGAAAGAAATGGTAGAATAAGGTAAAGAACAAAGGTGAGATTTGACCCAAAAGTTAACAGAAAATGAAGGAAGAAGCCAAGAGGACACCTATGGGAAAGCACAGTGAGAGGAGGAAGCGCCAGAGCAAAAGCCCAGCAATGAGAATGTGGGAAGACAGAGGGAATGCGATGGCTGAACAAGGACAGCATAGGAAGACAGACTCCCTCAGGGATGGAGCTGAGAAGGAAAAGGGCAGAAAACGGGGCTGCAAAGGTCTTCATTCATGTCTTGCTTTCCTACTCTGAGCAGACACCTAACATGATCTGACTGAAATTTTACAAGGCCTCTAAGGACATAGGACATGATAACTGCTTGGGTCAAGGAAACATCAGGGGAAAGAAGAAGTGCTTGAAGTCTGAGAGTAGAACTGGTGTGACTTCCTGATGGGTCACGTGGAGGAAATGAGAACAGGAGAGGATCTCTTCCAGTTCAAGTGACTGCAGAAAGGAGTTGCAAATGAGCACAAGGGCAAGTTACAAGTTTGGGGTGAAGAGTAAGTTTCAGTTAAGTCCGAAGTGTGCACTATGCATTTAAGGAGAGAAGTGAAGCTCAGAGGTGGCAGTTCAGGTCTGGAGCTCAAGAGAGAGACCTAGACTGTAGGCATAAACTTGGAACCACTTCACTTGTGAATGGCATACGCATACCTTTAGGGGTGAGGACAGATGCACAAGAGAAGAGGGACAGGTGCTGAGTAGTGGATGCTACAAAAGTAAGTGTTTGGAAAAGAGAAAGGATCAGCTCGGGAGACTGAAGATGGAACAGTGAGCAAGAAGAAAAACCAGGAATGTCTGAAGTCCTCAAAGCCAAGTGAAAATCACAGTAGTAATGAAAATAGAGAAATCAGTGATATTAAATGCTGTTTTCATATTAAAGTAGGACAAGCCTCAAGGAATGGTCTTCATCTTTGGCAATATGGTATTAATCAATGTCATTACCAAGAGTAATTTCAGTGGGGTGAAGAAAGAATGTTTTATCAAAGGGTTGAAAGGGAATTCTACCTACACTGAAAGCCCACTACAGTAAGTGTTACGCAAAGATGTTATGCATAGTGAGGTAAGAGGAATATTAAGAGAGCACTTAATTTGTCCTGAAGTATAGGTCTGTTACCTATATTGAATAGGAAACATTGAGTCTTAGTAGTTGAGGGCATGAAAATTCAGAGACCTTTAGCCAGGTTCCACCTTGTAATGGTCTTATCAATTACTGACTGAGAAACAGTAGTCAGATTCTTTAAACCCTGCCCTGCATAAGAAGGCATTGTTTCCACAGAGCTATAAACAGTATTCTGTGGCATGTGTGATTTCTCTTTTGTGTACATTTATCAAAGTTTAAATGACAGCCCTTCGTACATGCAGATGAAACTAACACGAGTGTCTGTGCCTGTGGGTATTTAAGATAAAACAAAGGTAATACAGAAGAGAAATCATTTGAAAGTAGTGGTCATGAAAGGTTAACAGAAGGTGTTGATACTGAAAGCATTTCACGTGACTGTGCATATTAAACAGGGACTACATTCAGAAATCACCATCTATATGCTTTTACATAATCTTAAAATTCTGTCTCTCAGCAGTCTGCATATTCGTTATCTCTGAGTTCAGGTTAAACATTCAAAGAGAGCCTTCACATCTATTCCCAATTCCACACCCAATGCCACAGTGAAAATTATGCTACTGACATGTGACATACTCAGCGTGAAAATAAAGCACTTAGTAGATTATGCACCAAAACAAAGTATTCATGTTTATTTCATGATTTTTAACATCAAATCTCAATGATACTTTTGATGATAGGTTTTATTTCAAATATCTCCACTGCATCAGAAATATCAAGCTTCAAATGTGATCAGCATGAAGATCTTTCTGCCTAAAGATGGACCTTGGAAAGCTGTATTTGTTGTTTTTAATAAATGTGTCTTCCTCCTCAAAGCAAGGCTTTGGAATGAGGGTCAATATATCAATCCCAGCCACATGCAATTTTCATTTATCCCTCTCAGTAACCTTAAGTTCAAAGCTATCCAAAGACTACCAGACTGATTTGGTGAATCTCTGTCTAGGGAGAGATTATATGACTTCTACTGTTCAGTAGAAAACAAGCCCAGTTTATTATCTACCTATCCTGCTAGGCAGCAACTGCCTATAATATTCAGCTTTCTATCATTTTTAATCCCTCTGTGCTATTTTGAGTGAAACAGAGAACAAATATCTGCCATCTAACAGTTCCTTGAGGTCTTCTAAGGTAATTAAACCCGCCTTCAAGAAAAATTCATCACCATATTACGGGGCTGGAAATTTACAGAACCATAGCACAGACACAGACTGAAGTCATGTCTTCTGAACTTCAACATTGCCTTTGCAGTAATAGGAGAAAGAAATTAACAGCAATTACAGTCTAAATTAGTCACATAATGCCACATGCATTTTGCCAGTACATTATGCTCTGAGAAGGCAAAGAGAATAGAGTCACTTAAATATTAAAATAGTTTGCGAGCAGAGGGAGCTAATCCTGATTCATGTGGTTGTTTTGCAGTTGAGCTGGCACTTGTATACAGGCACTATGTACACTTGGGACAGAATGTTCTCTTCAGTAAACTGAGAAACTACATAAAAGACATCTGAATTGTATATATTTTAAAATAGGGATGGGAAGAGACATTAGGGTCATTTAGTCCCAACTTCACATCGTACATATTATTGAGGCCCAGATACTGGATTCATTCATCTACTTATTCCTGAAAATATTCTATACTGTAAAGTCAGAGAACAAGAGATGTAAAAAATCCACTGCTTCTTAGAGAAGCAATCATGAAAGCTTTCCCCTACTATTCTAATCTATAGGTCTTTGACAATCTTTTGAATCCTTGGACCTCAAAGAAATGTTTGCATCAATCTTCAGTGCAAGCACCCACCATTCCAGACAAATGCATATTAGATCAAGATTGTAACACTCTCTTCTCTATGCCAGAGAATCAAGGTGACAAACAGAGAAATCTAGCTTCCAAAGCACTAGCCGTCTCACCTAAAACCAGCCACTGGGCTCTCAGGTTCATGAGCAGATATATATACTGAGTTAATAGCCTCTTCCTGTGTAGGTATTTTTAGGAAAAAATAAGGTTATATATATGGAAGTACACAGCATATAGAGAATATTACAGTGACAGCACATTGCATTTATAGATGTAAGTGTCTGGAGACCAAACAAACCTGTTCTCAATTTCCAGTTCTGGTATTTAAGAAGACTAGTAGTTTACCTTTAGAGTAGTTACTCTGTCATTTTGGTTCCTGACTTGCTAATCTATAAAATTCCAAGGCTGAGCTCTCCTTTGTAAAGCTGCATTGAGTAAAGATACCTGATGTGTATAAGACACACAGTACAGAGTGCGGCACAAATTCAGATGGCCTTTGAGCTGGCTGAACTATTCATGTATGCTGTTTTTTCCTCAATACCTCCTGGTTCCTTCTTTCCATTTGATGACCCTTTGCTCCTGTACATTATTTTCCTTAAAAAACTCATGTGCTAAGTGACTATTTGGTGAAGACATAAATACTACTCCTTCCAGGTAACATTCTGCTCAGCAATTAGAACTCTAGGCCAGAGTGGAAATACATTTATGCAATATGTAGGTTACTTATTAGATATTCCCCTAATTCCTATAGTGAAAATATCAATGTAATTATAAAATTGCGATGTAAAACAAGCTTCAAAGCCACAGGAGATTCTTAGAGGAATGAAGACATTCAAAACAGTAATAACTTGTAGGCACTAAATCAGAGATGCGCTTTTTCCCCCTCAGCAAGCCATTTGACTCTGTATCAAGGCACAAGCCGTTAAGGAAATGCGTTTTATGTGCAACGACTCACACTTGTTTTGCTCAAACTTCAAGTAATTTTGGAATCATGCAACCATGCACATCTTCATCCAAAAACTGTAAGCCACTTAACAAGCAGCTTCAGGAGAAAAAGTACTTCCATCTAGGTAAACATTTTTGTGGTGAAGTGAAAGAAGACATTAAAGTGTGCAGGTGACTAGTGTTTCTGTTTTGAACTTGTTGTAAGACTCTCTCCACACTCCAAGTGGGTGGAAAAGGCTGAGGTTCAGGCTAAAAAATGAATTGCAATTCTCCACAATGCTGCATGAGAACATGTTTTTCATTTTAGAATTTGGCAGACAAACTAGTTCTTCCAATAAGCACTCATTGGTGACAATTCTTTGCAGGAATTCTGCTGCAGATGTTTGCAAGTAGGAACTGAGAGAAGTATAAGCAAATTACACAGTCTCAGATACTTGTGTTTCTGTTACTTAGAATCATATCCTGCAACTTATGTCAATCTGCCTTCTGTCATCTATTGCCAAGGGATGGGAGACTCGGTACTCAACTTAGTGCCTACTGGGAGAAGAGGACCCTGAGTTCTAGCTTTCAATTTGCAACCTAGAATTTGTTCCCTAGAAGCTAACTAAGCATCTGAAAGTTGTTTTTTCTGTTGCCCAAAGTAATCAGTTGAAAATGAAATGCTATTAAACATATCAGTTGTTTTGTTTTTATTTTGTCATATGCATTTGATAAAAAATAAATAAAAAGCAGTAAAATTAGCTATTGCACAATGAATAAAATGTAAAGCAATGTCCTGGGCATCTTCCATATATCATTTAACTTAATCCTCATCATAACTTTATTGCTTAGGTGACAATGACAGCTCAGAAGCAGAGGCAATATGAGTAAAAGAATATTTTATGAAATTTTGCTGAATTTTGAAAGCCTTTTAAACTCATACATGGAAAAATATTTTACAAAATTCAGGGGTTTTGTTATGTAACTAAACACACAGAAAACATTACTTTTTCACTACCACAATAGTTGGATTCAAGAAGTTACACTTGGAACTCCTGCTTCGTGTGGAGGACATTTTTGAAAGCAGAATATTATAAGTTTATTATCTTATGAAGCTAATTCAGTTTCAAAAAGGGGAAAATTTGGGGCTGGGGATATAGCTCAGTGGAATAAGCGCCTGCCTAGCAAGCGCAGGGTCCTGAGTTCGATCCCCAGTACCGCAAAAAAAAAAAAAAAAGGGGAAAATCTTCACCCTCAGCACCCCTGTCTCTCCTGCTACTCTGTATCTTCAGTTAGGCATTGGCTATATTTTCTTTGTCAGCATACAGAAAGGAGAAAAAATTTCATCACATTTATCTCATTCAATTGTATAAAATAAATAATAATTCCATTTTAGAAAATATAGGTATTAGAAATCTGAATTTATCATTCAACTGCATGCCATCTAGAGATAACAATAAAGCAAGTAATTGTATTTAGGTTTTTTGGTTAGAGATAGCTGGGGAACATGGGAGGAAAAAGAGTCAAAACAATAGATGAAGAATAGAGAAACTGGAAATGCTGCATTTGTGCATGTGTGTGTATGTGTTTAATAAGCATATAACCAAGAAATGTAAAACTTGGACGTTGAAAAGATTGGTGTGAACTCCAGGATACTCTTTTTAGAGATTTCCTGCTCTCAAGGCTATCCGCTATGTTTCTGAAAAAATATGTAGGACATAAATATGTATTTTGGAGGTAAGGTATTTCTCCATTATCTTTCAAATATATATTAATGTTATAACATTTTAGAAAGGAAAAATACTAATTTACTATCATCATTTTGCAATGTACAGATAATATTTATGAGTATTTTACTATATTCTCTTCTAGGTTTATGCTTTCCAATAATGGCAAGATAATCAACAGTATTTTTGCATTAATAAATAATATCTTAGTGCATTTCAACTTCAGTATATATGTAAACCTTACTTTGCTGATTTAATTCCTTATTGTTGAATATTTACATGATTTTAAATCATCTATATTATATAAAAATACTGTAATGGCTAAACCTTTCCGCACGTATTATTCGTATTTGTATCCATAGGGAAGTCTGTAGATTCCATGGCACTATGTCTAATATTTAGACACATTAAGGTTTCATTATCTACTGGAAATTACTCCCTCAAAATGCCTGAATTGTGAATTTCCCTTATAGCGATGTGTAAGAATCTCTTGTACTGATTTTCATTTTATCTAAACTCCTCAGATTGATAAAGTGAAACACTCACTTTGGTGACTACATACAGGCAAATCAGAGCATTTCTATGAACTACTGAATATTTGTAAAAAATGTGAAAGACAAAAACACGTCATAGAGTAGAGAAGCTAGACATTGTGTTCTTGGGGCTTTGTCTCAGTATTTTATGTGATGACATTATCCAGTGTGCACTGCTAAAGAAAGGAGAAACATCTAAGACTGCAACGGAGGTGTGCAGACCTCTGTGAAAGTTTTCAGACAGACCATCCATCTCACTCCTACTCACCTGCACCTTGTACTGTGAAAGCAGCCATAGACAAAATACAAACAGATGTGTGGCTTTGTTTCAATAACATCTTACTTAGAAAATTCAACTTCCAGCAGCAATTGCTTTGCAGGCTACAGTTTACCAAGCTCTGCAATAGACTATGAGGTTTCTCACCTTCTTGTTATTAAATCTTAAGTTGGAAAATGACCCAGGAAGATGAAACTCAAGAGAACTACACATTTTTTATTATGAGACTGATTCTCTGGAGGTCCAGTCTCAACAGGCTGGAAGGAAACACAAAGTTGCCTCACCTTCTGCTCATTAGTCTGCTGTCCTCGGGATCCCACCTGGAGAGTTCCTCTGCCCTTACCACTCTGGAGCCAAAGCCCAAAAATCTTTCCAAAGATAAAAATACAAAAGAGCATATCCAACCCACAGCCATAAAACGAAATGTGCAGCCCTCCTGCTATAATGGAATTCTTTCTCACACTCTGACGCTAAATTCACAGATCCTTCCAATTTAGCCAACTGTTTTACCTTACTTACTTCTACCTGGGTACCATTTTTAAAATAAAATCTCAAGTTTTACCATTCCATTTGTCCTGATGCTCTGTAAAAAACAAGGTTGGGACATTGGACTTTTGTAAAATTTAATTGAATTTTAAAAAGAGAATAATAAATGTCAACCCCTCCCTTTTAATGTCATACTCAAGGAGCAAAATTTATGCACTTTCTCTTTCTTCAGACATTAGTAAAAAACCTGCAGGTGTAAAATCATTGCTTCCTGTACAGGTTATAGAACTACAAGATTCGTACCTATGCTTAAAGATTTATAAGCTACTGAAAAGAGTGACATCAGGAAGAAGAGGGAAAGGATTTTCTAAAGCTCATTCCCTCAATTTGAACATCAGTTTGAACAGCCAGCCCTGCTCTAAAATTCCTTTACAAAGGCCAAGGGATCCAGATGAAAGATTAAGTCATCCAGGTGAAGCACAGAATGAGAAAAGATGAATTTAAGAGGTTAGGAAGGACAGTTTTATTTTACCCATCACACTCTTCCCTCAAGCCCACACAGTGCAGTGTGAGAAGAGATACAATTGGGTAGTGAAAGAAATGTGAACTGTGACCTCAAGCTCGCTGAATGCCCAGCAACAGCCCAGTGGTGGTGAATTTCATTATCAGGCTGACACCTACAAACCCAGGTGAATCCAGGAAGAAAGAACGGAAGGAAGGAAGGAAGGAAGGAAGGAAGGCAGGAAGGGAGGGAGGAAGGGAGCGCACTAGACCTATGGAACACCATCTCAAGGACCAATATTAACATTATAGTAGACCAAGAAGAAGCATAAAAATGAGAAAAGAGTTTATTTTAAGAAATAATACATCACATATCTGGAAAGGTAATTGAAAATCTGGAGGGAAAAATGAAAAACAGGAAGCAAATAACAGCGATTAAGCATAAAGAGATCTTGGGATATGTATGCAAAGTCTCAAGTCAAACAAAAGAGTGTTGAAAACAGGCAGAGAAGAGTAATTCATTCCACTCAAGGAAGATGCAACAAAACATCACTGATATCTCAACAGGAAAACAGCAAGCCTAGAAAAGTGCTGAAAGAGAAACAAAAAGGATAACGCTGCCAACCATGAACACTACATCCTGGGAAACGATAACTTGGAAGCATGAGAGAGATGGGAGGCCTTCCCAGACAAACAAAAGCTTAAGGGAGTTCATCAGCTTGTAAGACACGCTAAGGAAATCCATCGGTTTAAATGAAGGATACCTACTAACATGAAAGCATACGAAATTTTATAACTTCCTCTGAAGATCAGAATGTAGTCAAATTCAGAAAAACAATAGAATGATGGTATAGAACTCACTTTACAGCGTAAACATTAAAAGACTAAAGTGATTGAGAAGACAAGTGAGGCCACAGACAATTTGTTAACAAAAACATAAAGGTGTAAGTTGTGACATCAGTATCACAAAATATAAAGGCAGAAGTTAAAGTGTAGAGTTCCTATATATGGACAAAGTTATTATTATCAGTGGAATACTTCAATACTCTACTTGCAACATGGATGGATCATTGAGAGGGAAAATCAAGAAACAGGAGATTTGAACTACACAGTACATCAAGCAAACCGAACAGACACGCAAAGAACATTTCCTTTAGCTGTAGCAGGACACATATTCATTTCCAGTTCACACAGATATTCTCTGAGCCATAGCGTATGAGAGACAGCAGCATAACTTACAACAAATGTAAGCAGACTGAGTTCAACTACCTTTTCCAGTGAAAACAATATGAAATCAGAAAATGGTACCAGGAAGAAAACGAAAACCTCAAAAATATGTCAAAATTAAATAGCACACTCCTGAGCAGCTAATGTGCCAAAGATGAAATCAGTTCAAAAATGAAAAACACTCTTAAAGTCTTTCCACAAATGAAAATGAATACAGCACACAAAACTTATAGGAGAGAGTAAAAGTTGTTCCAAAAGATGAGTTTATAGTGACAAATTTCTGCATAAAGAAAAAAGAAAGATCTTAAGCAAACAACTTAACTTTACTCCAAAGAACTAGGGAAAAAAAAAGCCACATTATGCCTAATGTCAGGAGAAGAAATGTGAAAATAATGATCATAGAAAAACAAATAATATAGACTAGATAAGTAATAGAAGAGATTATTGAAACTAAGAGCTTGTTATCTAGAAAGATAAACCATTGGCAACTTAGCTAGACCAACCAAAATTGTTAGCACAGAAATGCCAAGGATAATAAAAGATTAATATCAATAGCCATTTATAAATAAATGTGATAGCCTAGAAGAAATGAACGACTTTCTAAAAACACACAATGTACCAATAGTGAATCATGAAAATTTGAATAGAAAAACAAAACGAAACAAAATCAAATCCCTAATTCAAAGTCTTCCAGAAAAGAATGTCCCAGACCTCGTAGCTTTGCTAGTGAATTTTACCATTTGTTTAACCAAGAATTAATGCTAATTCTCAAACTCTTCTAAAAAATTGAAGAGGAAAGAATATTTCTAAACACATTTTGCAAGCCAGCATTAGCTTGATACAGGGTACTATAAAGACCAGTATCATTCTTGAACAAAGATACAAATATCTCCAACAAAATACTAGCAAATGAAATTCAGCAACACATTATAAGAATGACCCACCATGATTAAGTGGAATTTATTGCTATGTTGTGAAGATGGTTCAGCATACACAAATCAAAAAATGCAACGTGTTACATTAAAAAAATATTAATAGACAAAATGAAGGATAAAAGTCATCAACTCATCTCAATTTATGTAGGAAAGGAATTTAGTAAAATTCAACATCCTTTCATAATCAAGACTCTCAACAACTTGGGTATATAGGAAATGTATGCTTAAGTTAAAATTACATACGACTAGTTCCACAGCTAACACCGTTCCCTACACAGAAACCTTTTTTTAAAGATCCAAAATAAGACAAGCTCGCCTGCTCTTGCCACTTTGTGGCATATAATACTGGGGGCTGCTGACAGGGAGAATAAGCAAGAAAATACGTGAAAAGCACATTGAAAAAGGAGGAATAGAATCACCTCTTTCTGCAGATCCTATAATGGCATAGAGAAAATCCTAAATAGAATCTACCAAAAAACTAATAGAACCATGTAAGTATCAGCAGTGCCTTTACACATTTAAAAAAAAAAAAAAAAAAAAAAAAAAAAAAAAAAAAAAAAAAAAAAAAAAAAAAAAAAAAAAAAAAACTATCCAAAAAATCTCTTTTATAGTAACTAAATATATGTATATGTGTGTGTGTGTGTGTGTGTCTCCTTTCATCCCTGATTTTTGTACTAAAATTATAAAATATTTATGAAAGAAATGGAAGACCATGCAGCAAAATGAAAAGCTACACTTTCATGGATGTAAGAACTAATACTAGTGAAGAAACAGCCCGTGCAACCAAGAGTTACGCACAGAACAGGAAAAGAATGACAGCACCTGGTGGCCAGGTTGTGGGCGGGCCCAGCGCACACAAATGAAGAGCATCTTAAGGGGTTCAGGAACGTCTTCTGAACTTCAGTATACGCTACTGCAGATTTTAAAGCAGAAAAACAATAGTGTACAATTCAGAGTCTCAGAAGAATCACTCTGGCCATGGTAGCACAAGAGTAGGATGGGATAACAAAGCTAGGACCTACAATAATGCAGGCAATAGTTGGGAGAGGCTTGGGTTAGGCTATGTGACCTAGATGTGGATAAATCTGGATGAATTCAAACCACGGTTTAGAGGTAAGTGGAGCGTGGAGGTATGTGCCCATATTCCCAGCTACTTCAGGTATCAGGCATAACAGGCACTGGAGCCCACAGTTTCAAGGCCCATTTAGGCAACAGAGGGAGACGCCATCTTGGGTAGGTAGATGATTGATAGGTAGGTAGATATGGGTGACTGAAGGAGAATGATAGAGGAAATGTAAGCTGAAGAGTCCCAGGGTTCTGCAGTATATGTATGTGTGTAGCGGGTCAAACGGGGCACAGTCGACTTTTAGTTGGAATATGATAGATTTGAGATGCACTCAAGAAATCTAGAGATGCCAAGGACAACTGGAGATATAAGTCTCAAAGCGAGAACGGAAGTCTGAATTGAAATTTTAGAATCTCTGGTCTAAGGAAGCGGTACAGAAAGAATATAAAGAGAGCTCATAATCAAGACAAAGGTAAAAGCAGCTAATTGTTAACCTTTGAAACATTTAGACACTGTTCAGTATTCCCTTAGATATGTGGATTAAACCCTCTAACTGAAATCTAATGCAAATAATTTGACAGGGTATCATAAACCAAAGACTGAATCTGGGGGAGGGAGAATTACAGAATTTATAGACTAGACTTCTTGAGGAAAGCCAGGCATATAGTTTATTGAACATAGTAAAAGTAACTTAAATGCAATTTTATTTATTTATTTATTTATTTTGCGGTACTGGGGATCGAACTCAGGACCCTGCGCTTGCTAGGCAAGCACTTATTCCACTGAGCTATATCCCCAGCCCTTAAATGCAATTTTAAAAGCAAAGAAATAAATGTATTACTAAGTAACATGATAAACTGGCAAAGTGAAAATTGAGATATGATTATTTTCCTGGCATTATTAATAACTAATTTTGAGCAACTTAGTTAACATATCTCAGTCTCAGTTTCCACAATTGTTATATGTTCAGAGTAAGCACGGTGAGCTGTGAGACCCGATATAGTAATAAGATTCTGTGGTTTAACAGTATTGTGCATAAACACTGGTTCTCTCTCCTTGATCTCTTCCTTCAATCCACTGGACAGGCAGAGGGCAAATATATGCTGGGATACAAAGAGTTTCTTTTAATTAGACCTATCTAAACTATCCAAGAAATATAAGGCAAAGGAGCCAAACCCTGGCATTCTCATGCATAGAACAGGTAGTGCTCTGACCCAGATTCTGTTTGTCCTTCAAACAGCAAGGGGAAATATTGTCTGGTTAATCAGAGTCCGGGAGGAGGATCCGGGGAAGATGGCGACCGGGTGAGCAGCAAGGGAGCGAACCTCCTTAATAAACACCACCAGCTCGAGACAGACTTGGTGAGCGTGAATGCCGGAACCTCGGCTGGGAAGTTTAAACTGGGCGTATTTCTCTGAGATGC
>PVLD010004997.1:0-117892 GCA_004027595.1 Dinomys branickii | reverse complement strand
TTTCCCACGTCTCGCCCCGGCAGCCTGGTCCGCCCTACCACATCTCCCCCGGCATCTCAGAGAAATACGCCCAGTTTAAACTTCCCAGCCGAGGTTCCGGCATTCACGCTCACCAAGTCTGTCTCGAGCTGGTGGTGTTTATTAAGGAGGTTCGCTCCCTTGCTGCTCACCCGGTCGCCATCTTCCCCGGATCTCCTGTCCTCTTCCCTCTTTTATATTCCTTGGGAAAATTTTGCCGCAATTCAGCTCTTGGAAACACAGGCCACCATGTATAGAATAAAGATGACCTCTTTCTTCCATGAGGACCGGAGGCCTTCCATAGCTGTGTTTGCTTCTATACATTCTTTGTCAGAGTCAAAATGCTCACCATGATGTCAGGGACAAGGGAGGTGTTCTGCAGACAGAATGACAGATGTGTGCGCTTTGGTGTACCCCAGCAGAATCACCTCACCCCGGCTTTCTGATCACCCACTGAAAAGCAAAGTTAGTGGTTAAAATATTTATTCAAAGACTTGCTCAACCAATTAAATATGTGAGCAAACAAATGGACTGTGACGTCAGAGAGGTATTTTCTATCAAGATTTTGTATTTCTATCATTCCTGAAACAGTCTTACTTATTCATTTCATGTATATACACATACACATATATATTAGCGTGGAATTGAACCTAAGGCCTCACAATGCTATGCAACTATTGTACTACTGAGCAACATCCCCAGCCCTTATATAATTCCCAAGATATCCTGATTAGCCATGAGAGTGGTACGCAAGATGTTATCCTTACATAATGTCAACAGATATCCGAATATAAATTTTCTCTTTACATTTGGACAATGAGGTCATATTGAAGCTGAGATATTTTCTTGCATAAATTGTGGAATAGCTTTCATGCAAACAGTAATTACTTCCCAATTCTTTCTCAGTTCTTTTCTTCTCCAATTCTTTTCTAATGTATTGTCTAACAAACTTTTAACCTCAAACTTTTATGATAATCATTATTTAGGTGACTGTGCTAGTTCCATCACAGTGAATGCACTTCAGTTTTTTCTCAAGTTCACACCTTCCCTTAGAAGCATTCCACTGGTTGACCAGTCCTTATCCAAAATGCTTGGCAGAAGAAGTGTTTCACATTTTAGATTCTTTTTGGATTTTGGAATATTTGCACATACATAATGAAGTGTCATAGGGTCAGCACCTAAACCTAAACCCAAAATTCATTTATGTCTCATACACATCTTATACATACAGCCTGAAAATAATTTTACAATATTTTGGTGAGTTGACTATAGATTCTGGTGGATTAATTCTTTCTTAGTTCAACAGTTTCATGGCATAGAATTTTCCACTTTGTAGCATCATAGTGCTGGCCAAAAAGTTCTGGGTTTTAAAGGATTTTGGATTTGTGACTTTCAGATTACAGACACTCAATGTATATACTGTTATGGTCGATACATTGTGTCAACTTGGGGAATCTAGAGGTTTAGCTGAGTGACTCAGGAGGAAGCTGGGGTGCTTACTTTGTAAACATCCTGAGCCTGTGGAAGAAGAGGGCATGGAGATTGTGTGAGAGCTACACACCCCCTGGGTGGGGGTCGGTTGTTTAAAATGTAGGGAAGAAAAGGAGGCTGCTTGCAGCCATTCTTCCCTTTTGCTGGTGGTTTTTGCTGTGCTCTGCTGCCCTGAACAGTTTGCCTTCTGCCTTGCGCCACTCTGCCTCTGAACCAGCCAAGTATGGACTGAAACCTCCACAAACTGTAAGCTAAATAAACCTTTCCTTCCTTCATTTTGGGCGTTGGGTATTTTGTCTCAGCAACGAGAGAAAAGTAACCAAGACATATACTTTATTCCACCCCCCAAAAAACAAATCCATCTCTGGGTAGTTAAATGGGATATTGGTGCTTTGAAATTATTTTCAGTGTTTTCATTTTCCAGATTAAAGAACGGTTGCCTTATGAATGAAGGCAATGAAAGAAAAGGTTTTGATGTTGCGGTGGACTTTGTTTTAATGTACTGAGTATGTTTTCTTACGGGTTTTGTAAACTTCAGCCATCTGTTGCTGAGCTACGAGGGCCACATGTTTCTTTGCAAGTGAAATAAGCAGGATACTGTCCATGTAAGATGAATTATCTAAAGAGCTAGAAAAATGGATCAAAGTCAGACCGAAGTTATAAAGAACATGTTAGCAACTGTCCTAGGGCTGTCTTTGAAGGCAGCTTCACAGTGTGCTACTTGCAGTGTGCTACATGGATAACTACTGAGCTGAACAGACACATTTGGCTGGTGTTTAATGTACATCTCCCTCTTGGTTTCTTTGGCCTCTCACTCTTCTGCAAGGAGAGCCCTGCACCGGAAAATGAACTAAGTCAAAAGAATCTCACTCTCAATTCACCAGCTGACAAGTGGATCCCCTGGAATTAGTGCTGTCCTTGGGAGGAAGACTCATGAGGAATATAAAATGTATCTCCATCATTTCCGACCTCTTTTTACAGGAAACCATCTCAACAAGGAAGTCACAGGACAAAGGGGGCAACTTGATTGTACCACCTACGTTCCTACAACTTAAGCAGAAGTATCTGCTTTCAACAGCAAGACGTATCTACCCAAAGGAACTGATGCATGGAAGAATTCTGATGATTGGAGCATCTTTTGAAACAATATTTAGTTACTCTGCACTTTTCTCCTGCTGGCTGCTATTGCCTTTGCTTGCAGTAAGGGCGAGGCTCACCTTTCACAGCCTCCAGCTCTTCTCCTGTGCTCTGCGCCTGCGCCATGCAGGTTTCTCACCCAGGGCTGTTCTCCAGAAAGCACTTTTTCTTTGTTGATAAATTTTTCTCTTCCATGTAGTGGATGACTGAAAACATGATATTGAAGTTTTACATCCATGGAAAGGCGCAACCTTCCAGTTTTGATGAGGAATAGCTACTTAGCACACTGTTTCTCCAGGAGAGAAGCCGGATCGGCAGGGGTGGGCAGGGGTGAGGCTGTGCGCGTGCGCGTGCGCGTGCGCGTGTAGAACATATAAGAGATCATCATATCTCATAAATATTTATTGCAGTAAAAGCATACTGCCATTAATCCTCCTTATCCTGTCATTCTTAAAACTTTCCGAAGGAGTTCTGGAAGTCTTCTTCGGTGAGGAGGTTTATGAGGTATGATCAAAACTATGGTGGACACTGCTGCTGACTGCCAGCCAATGGAAAGGCAGGCCTGTAAACATACTGTGAGCTCTTCTTCTCCCTTTGTTCACCCAGCCCGGCACCGTGTGACTTCTGAATCTTCCCCAAAGTCAACATGAGGCTATCCTCCTGCCTCAGCCTCCCAAGTGCTGGGATTACAGGAATGTGCCATCACACCCGGTAGGACTCTATTTAATCTGTTCAAAGGTGAATACTTTGAATTGCTTCAAGAAATTCAGATGCCACAGTACAACTACTAACACCGAAGAGGACTTGCAGAACTGCTTCAGAAAGTGGCAGGAGAGGTGGACAGGTGTGTTTGAAGTGAGGGAGGGGATTTTGAGACTGACAAATGGCAATATGTCTTTTACTGTAATAGATTGTTTTTAATTTAAACATTCACCATATTTTTTGATCATACCTCCCACAAATGTATATGATGTGTGTGTGTCTAGTCTGCTGGAAAATTACCACTTGCTTGGGAAGGCAAGTGTTTGTCTTCTACTCAAGCCTCCAGAAAGATGAGGCCCAACCACATCAGGGAGGGCTGTCTGCTGACTCAGCGTTGATTGAAAAAGGGGTCAATCTCCAAAAACATCCTCCAAATTGAGACAAACTTAACCAACCCAGGAACCTAGATAATTTGTAAATGATATAGAAATCCTTAATGATCAGGAGATAATTGGACCAATTGACATTATTTTTATTATTGTCATTCTGAACAGTATCCTACATTTAATTTCCTCTGTTTTTGGACATATATGGGGCACATTTTTTAATTATTTCATTTACTCAGATGTGGAAAAAAAGGGTTTTTTTTTTCATTCATCTAACTAAAATGAAACTTAAATACAAGCATGCACAGAAGCCACATTTAAATGTCACATTCGTGCCACTTAAATAGCTCAAGCCGAGGGCCTCTTGACATTCACAAATCCATGGTTCTGAATTAAGTGGTCTTGTTCTCCCACATACACTGTATAGCACACGATGTGCAGTGTGTGGGTGAGGATGCCCAGGACGCGGCAGGCTTCCTTCTGGGAGAGCCGCATTACCTGATGTGCCTTCTCAAACTCACTGAACATCAGAACAAACATATATTTTATTTTTTAAGTGCATTTGTTCAGATGAAGACTGGTGCATTCAGTCTTTCTCATTAAAGTAGCCAAGAATGTGTTTTTAATCTTCTGCATCAAATTCTCATTTGTGTCATAGCCAGAGAATGGCAATTTTCAAGAATCTTTATAGAGAAAGAAACTAATCACTCATGTAGCAAAGTTGTTTTATGAGACTTTAGGGGTATATGTGTTGGGGTGATAAGAATCTTCATTTAAAAGAGATAAAATGGTTTTCAATTTTAAAAGAAGGATTTACATAAAAATAGAAATGTCTTCTCTAAAGATTTTTTCCATAGTATTAATTCCCATTCAGCCAAGTGCATTGGTGGTATCGATTGTTTTAATAGGGCTCAGAATGCAGCACTATGCTGTGTACCACGTTCCCCAGCCAAGGCGTCATTTTGGTGAGTCATAAAGCATTTCTTCCATTAACAGAGAACTTAATGTTGTCATAAGTTTTTAATCAAGAAAAAATGTTAACTCTGTGATCCACTGGCTCTTTTCTATCAGAGTTCACAGGGTGGTAGACAGAAAAATGTAACAGTTACTCTCTGAGGTTGTGCCCACAGAAATGGTTTTATGGTGTAACACAGGTATGCCACGGTATTCCCCTTCCTTTCCGTTGGCGAGACCATTCGTCGGAACACAAGTGGAAAACACAAATGTGAATGCACATTTGATGATTTGTTAGTAACCCGAAAGGAACTGAGATATACATCCCTCCACATCAGTTAGACTTAGATCCCTATGCTAATTAGCCCACCTGCCCTGAACCGAACTCCAGGAACGGTGACACTGCTGATTTCAGTTAAAAAGTCCAATAACATCCAGGCGTAGTAGCATATTCTGTAATCCCAGCCCTCTGAGAGGCTAAGACAGGAGGATTACAAGTTCATGCCCAGCCTGGACAAATTAGGGACTTAGAACATGTCTCCAAAAAAAAAAATTCTTTTAAGGATTGATGATGTAGCTCAGTGCAAAAGCCCTAGGCTCAATTCTTAATACCACCAAAAGCAAGCAAAAATCTTCTGACATCTTTTGCCCAAAACAGATGGGCCTGTTTGTCTCATATGTTCAAAACAAAACAAAAAAAAAGAGGATGGATCAAGAGAGATATGCTCCAAATATGAAAAAGTACTGTTGCTGTGGAAAACATGTGGTGGTTTCTCTAAAAGGTAAATATAGAACTGTCATACACTCCAGAAATTCCCCTTCTAGGATGCCCAAAGGAACTGTAAGCAAAGTCCCAAAGAGTTATTTGTGCTCTGGTGTGCTCAACAGCTTTATTCACAATAGTCAAAAGGTGGAAGCAGCCCATCTGTCCATTGACAGAGGAATGGGAAAGATGAAATGAGGTATATACAGTACACACAATGCAGTCCATATATCCAACATTAAAGAAAGGGAAATTTGGTACATGCTGCAACATGGATAAACCTTACAGACATTATGTTAAGTGAAACACAAAAGGACAAACACAATATTGTATGATTCTGTTACATGAGGTACCCAGAGTAATCAAGTTCATAGAGATAGAAATTAGAATAGGGGTTTCTAGGGTCTGAGGAATAGATTGGGGAACTAGTGTTTAGTTAGTATAGAATTTGTTTTGAATGAGGGAAAGGTTCTGGAAATGGGCGGTAGTGGCAGTTGCACATTCTGAAAGTACTTAAAGCCACTGAATTATGCACTCAAAAATGATTCACACAGTAATGTTTTGTTATGTGCATTTTACCACAGTAAAAAGTATATATGGTCCAAGGGGATTCTCCCTTTATGTCCATACAGAGAAACAATGGCAAAATTCCATTTTCAAAAATGGAAATTCCATTTGCCAAAAATTCCATTGTCAACTTAAAAATTAAAAGTTGAGTTCTGTAATCTCCCCTACCCTTGAGGAACTTCATCATTATAATAATAATTAGTAGTAGCAAGTCATATGTAGTTTTCATTAATTAATTAATCCTCAATTAATTCTATTGTTGTCTTCATGAAAGCTCAGGGAAAGCCCTCCTGCACAGTAAGGGGAAGAGACAGAGAACAGAGAAGCCTGATGACTGTTACAGTGAAGACGCTGGACACAGATTTCAAGTCTTGAGTTCTACCCTTTAGAAAAAAGTGCACATATTACTCAGCTTCTCATTACTATAATGAAGTACTGTGGGCAATTAACTTATAAGGATGCATTATTTTATGTTACTTTTTAACCTATGAGGAAAGGCCATATTGAGCTCATGGTCTGGATGTTCTAGTCCAAGACAGAGCAGCACTGCTACTTCTCTGTGAAGGAAGATGGTGGCAAGGGTGGGGAGACCATGGCAGAATGAGCCACTCAAATCATGAACCAGGAGGCAGTGGAGAGACTGGTGTCCTGCAATCCCCTTCAAAGGCACACACCTCAACAGCCCAAGTGCCTCCCATCAGACCCCACCTTGTGGCACCACCAAGAGTTCTGAGCCTTTAGCATGTAGACTTTAGGGGACATTCAGTATACCAACTACAGAGGCGCCCTGGACACACTTGCTTCTGTCTATGAGGAGTATTCAGTCAACAGTAGCTAGCAAAACACGAAAGAGCTAGAAGTTGACACTGAACTCAACAAAAGTTAAAATTGACTGATATGGTCCTATTTTATGTCAGATTTCATAAGCAGTTCCATTAAGGCATTGGCAAGATTCAAAAATTATACTCTTATGCTTGGGCTCCGTAGCACCAGAAACAATAGCTATGTGCATACATGGATGTTTAATGAGATGCAAGAAAAAGATTGGTTGTTTCATTCCTCTGTGGTCTCTTAATGCAACTTTTCAAGCATCAGGAGCCAAGAAATAGTTGTCCCTTTGCTCCAGATACTATCTTAATGAGCCATAGCAAATTTGAGAACCAAATCTCATTCGTCCAATTCAGCTGCCTGCTTAGAGACGCACTCTGTCAGTCTCCTAAAGCAAATATTCATCCTACATGAAGTCAGTGTCCCTAACACAGAAAGTAAGTATTGGTTGGTTTTTGTTTGGAATCTTCTAATAGTAGCGTAACATGAACAATGGTTTGTTGTAGGTCAAACTTTGTTAGCTCTTAATTATCTCTGTAATTATCTATCTCTGTAATTAAAATAATTGGTGACAGATGCAATTCTCAGGTTTTTCTTTTCTATTTGTACTTCTGTATACTTTTCCATTCCTGCTTTCTCTTAGGCTTATGGGCTTCAGTACATTTTTTTTCTGACCCCTCTGATGTGATTATCTTGAATGAGTCATTTAATCAATTTCTTTGTCACTCATGCATAATTTTCTCTGATTTAAGGCTGAGTCACCTCATGAATCAGACTAGATAGTGGCTTAAGTTAGTCAGTAAACTAGACCTCCTGAGTTCACCTTTTTGGGTTCCACAAACACAAGGATTACTCATTTGGCTTAGGTATGGTGATTTAATTTGCGGACACAGAAAATTATTCTCAGTAAGCTAAAGTTGGGATTACTTTGCTTTCTTCATTCATGACTTTGCTTTCTTCATTTATGACTTCAAAAAAAGTAATAAATTGTCCCTCTCACTACTCACTTGAAAGACTGAACCTACCTTTATAGTGAATGTCTAGACTATTATAGTAACAGTCAGTCATGGGCCCTTCTATGAATTCTCTGGTGGAAGTATGATGTCACCCTGCCTATTCAGAGTTCCTCCAGCAATTATTACCTAAAAACAGATTATATTATTGGAATTCAGGTCAATAGTTTTAAATCCCTTAATATTATGTTCCATTTTGCCATCACTATATATTTTTAGGCTTTTGATTTTTTCATTTGGTCAAGAAGTCTGTGTGGAGTGTTTGGGTTATAAAATGCAATATTTCAAAATGATTTCTGTGTATCTAATTATTTTATATCAATGGTCTGTTGAGCACTTTCAGATCACCAAGCACCGGAGGATTTATGATGAGCAAAAGTGGATGTGGTCTGGTCCTCACAAGACCTGCAGCCCTGTGTGAGAGACACGACCCTCAAGCCAAGGGCAAAGGATATGCTTAGGCACTAACCCTGTTAGCCATCTTTGGTCCCTGTAACAAACTAACTGAAAAAGACAACTTAAAGGAGGAAAGATTTATTCTGGTCCACGGTCTCTGTGCATGGCTGACTGATTCCCTCACTTGAGGCCTGTAGTGAGGAGGACAGCATGGTGGAAGAGCCTGGTGGAGCCAAAGCTGCTCACCTCCTGCATGACAGCCGGGAAGCAGACGGCAGTGAGAGAGCCAGACCGCAAAGGGCCGGGAACAAGATGTGGCCTTTGGAGCCAGTGACCTGCTTCATCCACCCAGCCTGCAGTCCTAACAGGACATGGAGCTATGACCTCATCAAGATTAATCCACTTGATGAAGCCAGAGTCCTCTTGACCCACTCAGTTCCCCAAAGCCCATCAGCTGACAGCCAAGCCTTCAACACAATGAGCTTTTGAGGGGACTTGTTGAACACAACCATGGCAGTCTCTATTCAGAATACCAAAACCTGTCCTGAGTAAGATTCACATGTAAATGTAGATAGTATGTGTATAGCGGTGTGTGTGTGTGTGTACACGTGTCCATGTACTTGAAGTTATAAGCCCAGTCTTCCCATCTATAGGACCTGAACTGACTCCACCCTAACTTGTCCAGGCCACTGTTAAAGGCCTCCTGATGGGTCCTCTAAGCAGCCTAAGCTCCTGGTGGCTGCCTTCTATCACCTTGAGTAAATTCAGTGGGGTAAAAACACTGCTCAAGTTTTATGACCACAGTATGTGCAGAATGAATATGAGAGAAAAGAGAGAGAGAGAGAAGACATGGTAGAAAGGGAGGGGAAGGAAAGAAGGGAAGAGGAAGCAGAGAGTTACAAAGTACCTGAGGTCCAAGCAAGAACCCCAAGTGAGAACAGGTAGAACCAAAGGTCAAAAATGTGACTGCTGGAGAGATGCAGACTTCGTCTTGCAAGACAATGGTTGAAAAGCTTCTTAAGCAGCAAGGCATTGCTTATTTATCTTATTTTTGCAGTGCTTGAGTTTGAACTCAGGGCCTTGTGCATGCTAGTCAAGCACTCTCCCACTAAGCTAAACCTCAACCCTGAAAAGCTTCATCCCCTCATCCTGCCGAAGTTCACTGTGCTGGGATCACCATCAATCTTTCCCCAGCAAGTTTCCCCACTCACCAGTAAGTCATTCATCAGATATCTGTTGAAAATATTCTAGATCCAGATCTAGTGAGAAACGCTTTAGCTACATTAACCCCCTCCATCCTCAGTGCAGCCCTGCAAGGGGTAAGCAGAGATGATGAAGCTGCAGGACTGACACGGAGTAAATAATCAACAGATACTATAAAACACACTATGAGGGAGCACACTTAGGACTTCATGGAAGCTGATGCAAAGAGTTTCAGAGAAGGG
This sequence comes from Dinomys branickii, assembly GCA_004027595.1. NCBI lineage: Eukaryota > Metazoa > Chordata > Mammalia > Rodentia > Dinomyidae > Dinomys > Dinomys branickii. The sequence continues at coordinate 108,192 of PVLD010004997.1, read as the reverse complement.
TCAGAATTCTCTCACCTCCCTTTCCCACTGTCAAGCACAGATGGCAGGAGTGAGTGTTTGGTGAACGAATGAATAAATTAATTAATTAGTGAAAAGAAACAAAAGCTACACATAGACAAATTGGATTCTGTTTCCAAACTCTATTTAAAAGTTTATAATTACAAAAATTATTCCTTTAAAGTAGGCTTCAGTTCTGCTGATAATGTCATTGCTGTGCCTGAATAAAACATTACACTTTTTCTTCTGAAAAACATATTCAGTTTAATCTGTTCAACAGAACCAGCTTTCAGATTTTTCTCATCTACTCCCCTGCTGCTATATATCCTGTGTCCACAGATAACAGATGAAAAGGAAGAAAATCTAGTTTAAAATATTTTATTTGCATGGAAGAAAAAAAGTCAGAAGGAAGGCACACTACTATTTTTTTGCCAACTTATTTTGAGAAGAGCTGATGACATAGGTTAGTTTTGCATTTCTACCCAAACAGCCTTATGTTTCTGTGTAGTTTTTACCCCCTCTGATTAGAAGTATCTCAGAACTCTTTACCAATTATATAGGAAAGAAATTATGTCATTATATAAAGCCACAGATTGGGGTAATTCTAAGTTAAATCACATCCTAACACACTCAAAAATTCAGTAGGAAGGAAACCACTGACAAACGAACTCATCCAGCTTATTACAGATACCAGGGCTTCAAAGTTCCAACAGCAGAGCAACCAACCCAGCAATACTTAGCTAGGATGATGGGGCCTGTGCGCAGCCCATACGAACATTAAAAGCTATGATGAGCTGGAAAAACTGGTTTCATTTTCCTTCTGGCTGACACAGTTCAACATGGACTTGGCCTTCTCCCCAAATGTCCTCTGAGGTCATCAGAGCCTGTTAATTTTCATCTAAGATTCCATTAATGAATCAGAGGCAGGCAAGTAGTCAGCGTTCCAAAACTCATTATGAGACTGTTTACTGCCTCGTGGTAGTGCTGCCGGCCTTGCTCCCTGCACACTTGGGTTTTGGCAATGGAAATCAGGGAAATGTGTTCATCAGAGCGGAATTTTCGATTTCCATACATGGCTAATTTGTAGGGAGAAAATCCATAATATTTCTGGCCCATATTCTTCTAGATACATCTGGTGTGTTTCTGACTCCTTTTGCTCTTTAATGTTCAATGGTTAATGTGTTAACTGATGCTTGTCAACTTCTAACGCAGTCTAGAGACTTTGCTCTCTTCTCCGGCATTGGCTGCCTATAGCTGGATGAAATAGAAGAGCTCTCTAGTACGAGGGAGCCCGTGCTCCTGAGCACCTACAGTAAGCCAGATTTGGGTCCAGGCGCTTTCCACCCACCAAACTATGGAGCAGTTATCATGGCTGCATTATAGTACATAAAAAGTGAGACTTCAAGGTAGATTACACAGAACGCTGCACTTCTAAACTTTACCACCTAATGGGAGATTACAAAACACAATAAAAGAACAAAGAAGGACTGGCTCATTTTAACTGGACAGAACGTTCAACATTTTCAGGCTCTGCTCAGGGCCCTGCATCCACCTTACTCACAATTATCCTCTCTTTCCTAAACTTGGGCCCTGGGCAGAGCTGTGCCAGAAGCGCTGTCCTTCCTACAAAACAGGCTCTGATCTCTTTCCTCAAAGCTCCTGACGTCTTTTGAGAACAACTACTTCATGTTTTCCTTTTACATTTTCATCAAAGATAAAAATTACTACATATAACTCAAGCTTAAATTATTACCCGTGCATCAAAATATGAAAAGTAGCTATATCCATATTTGCAACACAAACACTGTATACTTACATTTTGTAAATACAACGTCTGACATTGAACACTGGTCGGTACTAGCAAAAGTTTACTCTATCAGAGAAATAAACTCCAAACGTTCTTCTATAAACCATTTCTGGTACAATGAGGAAAGAAGTGCTGGTTTAAAAACAATACAGAAAAAATGCTTTTCTTATTAGGTCTAGTTCACTGTGAACAGGCAATCTGGTGAACCACAGCTTTTTATTGTCAGTATTGGAACTGCTGGACATCCACATGCATATATGTATCCTGGATCTGAATAAAATCAAAAGTTTCTGTTCTGTGGAAGACATTCTCAAGAGAATAAGAAAGACAAAAATAAACCAGAGATTTGGAGACAATATTTTTAAAGTGGATATCTAGTGAAAGACTTCTATCCAAACTATAAATAGAATTAAAAGTCACCAATAAGAAAACAAAATAACCCAGTTAAAAAGACTGAATGGACATTTCACCAAAGAAGTTGTATAGGTAGCAAATAAGCATATGAAAAGATGCTCAACATTATATGCCTTATAAAATTTCAAATTACAAAAAAAAAAAGATAGCACTACACACATCAGAATGGTTAAAATACAAGGCATTGGCAATACCCAATACTGGCAAAGTTATGAACACAGGACCTCTCCTCCACTTCTGTAGCAATGAAAAATGGTACAACCACTGGAAAATAGCTTGCTGGTTTCTTGTTGCTAACCATACTCTGACAATATGGTCAAGGTACTTACCTAAATGAATTTAAATTTTATTTTTACACAAAATCCTGCACACAGGGCACCAGGTCATCTAGAAATTCCACTTCTGGAATATACCCTTCAAATAGAAATCAAAGTGTCAAGAGGTATTTCACACCCATGTGTGCAGCAGCATTATTCACAGCAGATAAAAGACAGAAGCAACCCAAGTGTTGACTGATGGGTGGGTAAATAAACAAAATGTGCCACACAGACACAGAACGGGATGTTATTCAGCTTTTAATAGCCAGGAAATTCTGATATATAGTACAATATATATTAGATTTTGAGAACATTATACTAAGGGAAATAAGCCAGTCACAAAACCACAAATATGGAAGAACTTTACTTAGATGAGTTACTTAGAATAGTTAAAATCACAGAGACAGAAAATAGAATGGCAGCTGCCAAGGTTCAGAAATAGGAGGGACTGAAGAGTTCTTTCTTCATTGGTACAGAGTTTCAGCTTTGCAAGCTTCCAAAGCTTCTGCACGTGGATGGTGGTAAAGGTTGTACAATATGAATAGACTTAGTACCACTGAAACATCCACTTAAAATAGTTAAGATGACAAATTTTATTTCTTAAAACATTTTAATCTGCACATGAGTGTTTACAGCAGCATTGATCTTAATTGTCTCACAAGATAACCAAGATGCCTTTTAGCCAGTGAATGGATAAACTGTAGTACATCCAAACTTTGAAGTATTTACTACTAAGAAGAAATCAACTATAAAGCCGTGAAAAGACAAAGAGAAATCTTAAATACATATTACAAGCAGAGAAAAAAAGCCAGTCTGAACAGGCTGTTTAGCTGCATGATTCTGGAAAAGGCGAAACCATATAGTAGTAAAAAGTTCAGGGGCTGGAGAATGGGGTATTTAGGGGGTGAGCGGCATCAAATGGCGCAGCATGGAGGCCTTCGAGGTCAGTGTAACTATGCTGCCATAATGGTAGAAACATGTACATATGTCAAAAGCCATACAATGTGCAACACCACTAATGAATCCCAGTGTAAACTAGCAGCTTTGGGCAATGATGTGTCAGTGTACATTTGATAGTAACAACTCTAGTGGGCGTGCTTGGTGATGAGTGATGCTATGCGTGTAGAAGCACAAGGGATGTGCAGGCAATCGTTGTACCTTCCCCTCAATTTTGCAGTGAACCTAAAACTGCTCTAAAAACAAAGTACTAAGCATGGTTGTCCCTATTCACAGATGCCCCTTTCTTTTATAGACCTGTAGGCAAACCCTCAGATGGTCTCCTTCATCATCTTTCTCTCCAAACTTCCTCTCTAGAGAAGCACATTCACTCTCCATATCCCATTACAGGGCCAGATTATTCCCAAGTCCATCATTCAGCTCACCAGAATCCTCCACCATGTGCCTGCCAGACACACTTGGTGGAATAGCACCTGCTGTGGCTCACATTCAGGGATTTCTTTTCAAAATTAGCACCTATTCTTGCCAAAAAAATATTACTCTTTTGTCACCTATGTTGGAAGCCCCTTTGATTCTTCCTTCTCTATTGACCACCTCATCCAATCAGCTACCAAGTTCTGGGGATTCTTCTGTATATTTCTTAATTTCCAGCTCACTCATCAGAAGGAAACAGTCCTCTCTACCTTTTGTTTGGCATTTTGATGATGTCTCCCAACACCTTCCTGCTTCTAGTTTTTCCTCCCTTCATCAAGGCTTTAATCTACAACAAAATCTGTCTTCCTAAAAGATCTGTTATATAGTCTCTGTACCTGGGAGGCTGTGGGTTTGGGTCTCCGTGCAGAGCTGCATCACCCACAGCGATCTCTTCGGATCACTGACTCAGAATCTACCACTTGGTCTTTTTGTTTGGCATCCACCATATACTCCCTTCCACTCCTAGTTATCTTCTTACTTGTGTCCGTACACCCTTTACTAGGTCTTGATGGAAAAACAAGTGTTTGCGGGATATCTGAGAATCCCCACAAATAGAATAAGGCACCAACACACAGCATCCCGGGGAGCTCTCACAGCACCCTTCTGTGACTGTAAATAACTATATACAGATGGAACTAGAACAAGCCCCAGTGAGGATGGATCAGATGTGAAATCACAGAAGGCCAATCAGGCAAGAGGAGGCCACTGGCCATATCGATTATTGTCTCTGGTATCCCTTGCTGCTCATTCACTTTTTCATTGTGTGTCATGGCCCTATTTAGATGTCGTAAGCCTTTTTCCTCTCCACCCACTGATGTTTATCCAACCCTAGCATTTCTAACAACTGCTCGTCTAACAACCCCCATTTTTTTTCATTGTTCAGTCACTGTCTCCCTCCTCCCACAGCTGTTCCCCTGCAGGCAGCCTCAATTTCACATCATTCTGCAGCTTTCTTGACCCCTGAGCATGTCAGCCATTATATCCGTGTGACAGATTCTACATCATTGTTGCCTATTAAAATCTGTGTCTGTACGTACACTCATATTCACAAAGTGGTCTGCCCATCACAAAAGCCTTTTCTCCTAGACAGATATATTGAGAATATAGGGTAAGTGTTTCAAGTCTACATTCCAGTTCAAAAACTTTGTCTTGCAAGGAGTTATCCTTCCAATAAAGGTACTGGCCTCCTAGATGGCTTCCCTTTTATGACCCTGTGTATGTTTCTTCATTATCTTATGGTGGAAACATTTGTTCTATGAGAACAAATCAAGGCGGAAACTTCACCTTCACCTCCGCACACTCCAGGTGCCAGGCCTCCGTCCACACAGGATTGTGAAGCCACGCAGGAGGCAGACATCGGGCCCATCAGATCACCACCCAGGACTCTTCCTTCTTGCTCCCTCTTGCGTTCAGCTGTCACATGAACCATCCCCACACGTAAGAGGACTTAGTCCAGCTTTGCTGGACAGTGAAGTCTGTTGAAGAATTTCACACCTTGTTGCGCTTCAGAAAGTTTCCTGGCAATGCTCAATTTCACACATTTCAATTTTAGACATTTGGAGACCAGGCAGTCGTGGAGCTTCTTAAATCAGTGCCTGCATCATGCTGAGCTGTCCTTGGGTCCTCACAGCAGCAAGCCAGGGAGCACATGGTGCCGTCTCTAAAATATGAATAGAAATCTCATTCCAACTATCTTGGCCCAGCATGATTCTCCAACTCCCTTCAGCAGTCTCTGCGCTGGGTACCTCATGGGATTAATTGTTTAAAGCATTTCTGTCGCTGCCCACCCCCACCACTGCCACCACCACTGCCAATCCATAGCTATTAGGCATCCATCCAGTTCTGCAGACTTCTGCTAGCTGCATTCTTTCCTGTGTCCCTCTACATCCATCCTTAAATGGGTATCTCTTACATTCAGGTACATATATATCGTACCTAATCACCTCCAAAAGGTCATTGCTCCAAACTGCATAATTGTAGCTCTATGTCCAAGACCTGCCATGTCATTTGTCAGTATCACATGAACTCAGGGGCCCCCTCTTCTGAGCTGCATAGTTTCCTAGACTCCTCTCACCAGCATGTGGGCTCTCTGGTGACCCATCCAAGACCATGCTAGGGAGGGGGCAGGGGCAGGGTGGGTGGGAACATACTGCTGCCTTACCTTCCTGCTTCCCTAGGTTCCTGGTGAGTTCCTTGATTGACTCTTTCTGTAGTTCTTTTACTGTGGGGGCTTTAAAAGCACCACTTTTCTAGGCTTGGTCACTTCACCTGTTTAAAGCATACACACACACACACACACACACACACACACACACACACATTTTAGAATATTCCATGGGAGATGTATAAAATCTGTGGGGTTAGAAAGCCCTCAGACAATTATCAGAATCATTCCTCAGCCTTTGTTCATTCATTCATTCATTTATTCATGCATTTAATCATTGAATAGACACTGTTTGCTCTATGTGATAACAGTCTCTGAGGGTTCACAAAACAATGAACCCAAGATCCTTAATGTGGTGGACACTAATTATTTGGTTTTATGGTTTCTTTGATTTGGGGGTACCAAGAGGTCTTGATTATGTGAGTTTCATTTATAAATTCTTACTGTATTGGAAATGTCAACTACACATCTATTTATTCACTGTGCTAAGCCAATAGGCACGTGAATGGGGCAGCCCCAGGCAGGAATGGAAGTTATGGCTTCCCTCTCACCAAAGTGAATATAGGACTGCCACGCTGAATGAAACCAGCAGCACAAATCAACACTGGCTTCAACATGGCAACTCCTTCCAAGGAAACCAATCAGCCCCTTGTTGGACTATATGAGACCTCTTCCATGGTAGAAGTGGCAGCAATTCGTTTTGGCCAAATTGACAATGCTCTGGTCTGAGTTTGCCTTTCTTGTTCATAGAGCCTCAGCCAGGCTTACTATCTGAGGGCTCCAAGGTGTTTGATCCACTTTCTCATGTCCCACACAACCTCACACCCCACATAACGTTAACAACTCCACTTTACTGTAAAGGAGGCGTGGCAGCAGGCCCACACCATGACACCACCGATACCTCACATGCCACCACCACCCAGAAACTGCCAACCCAGCAGAGGGATAGAGGGACAGGATAACAGCCAATTAGGATGAAACCCCCTACATAAATAGGGTACGCTCTTCAGGACACCGTTTCCGTGCTAAACCAGTGATCAGTCTAGAGTGCTTTTTCTCTAGTGGGAAAAATACACGATTCAGGAGCCAGGGGTGGGAGCTGGGATAGCTTAGCTTAGCTTCTAGAAATGTTTTACCTCTGGGTCCTGCACCTCTGAGCTCTCTGGGTTGACAGTTTAATGCTGTCAAGTGAAAAGATACATCTACTTGTGAGCACAGCAAGAGACCCATTGAACTTACCACCTGGGAAGTTTGAGCTCCTTATGCCAAGGAACTAGCAAGCAAGAAGAGGGTCACCTTTCTGAAAAAGGCAACAGACACCGACCATTGGCAAGAGGTCAACTTTCTATTACAGAGAGGGGCCAGGAGAAACACGTTTGGCAATCAAGTGAACCATTTAGATAACTCCAATTGCCAGTCCCGGCTAAAAGGACAATGAACAGGAGAATCCAATGTATGTGACCTTAGAAGTGATTATAGACTTAGGGTTTGCGTCCCTGAGAAATAACAGGCTGGGTCTTCCCGCCAGGCAAACCTACCAGGGCAGCCTCTGGAGCTATCACGGAACTGAGGAAGCAGCTCATTAGACAAGCGGAGCCTCAAGCCTGCACCATGGTTCGCCCCACTGACACTCCTCAGCTTTTCCCAGGAAAAGAGGTGTACCAGAGTCCTGCACAGCCTATTCCCAGAAGTTTGCCCATATGGAGACCAAAGCTCCGAGAGAGTCAAACTCTTACGGAAGGTGCATGCCTACCTGAGTCCCACAGTTGAGGATGAAAATATTTATTCACCCACTTGTTAGGAAGGTCGTCGGATAACAGCTCTTAGCTGTCACCATCTTCAAATAGGAGTTTGGCTGAAGAATGCTGCCAAGATCATGACCCTTTTACAGGGCAACCCAAGGGCAGTGACAGGTCAACATAAAAGACAGCACTGCAGGGCCATTCTAGCTCCAGCTAAAGAGTTGAAGGGGATTAATATCATCAAGAATGCAAAGTGTTCTATGTAACTTAGATCCAGAGAGGAAATAATAGTACTACATCATGAGTGATTTAAGCTCTCAAGTGGGGTTGACTAAGACCTTGTCATCTCATTGCTGCCCAATTTCTGCTTCTTTCCTTTCCATTTCTTTCCCTCCCATGGCAGACATCCATCCAAGGGTGCTGCTGCTGAAGGAACTTCCTCAACACTTGTCTCCACCTCTACATTCAGCCCTCAAAAACTCACCTTGCAACTGCACCTCTGCTGCACGTGGGTCAGCTGCAAGCTGGTCAGACTGCACCCACCATGCACAGCTGCACACCTCTGACGAGTCCAGGGCATTTGGCAGGTGGCATTTGTGCTCCTGTGAGTCTGGACTCTGGCTCTTAGAGCCTTTAACTAGCACCCATGGTATCTCTTCAAAAGATATGTATATCATCATTTTCAATAACATGTGAACAGAGAGGAAGTTGTTAAAGACGATTCAGAAGCTTATCGTTTTGGCAGTGTAGTGTATAAGCAATGCCTTTAACCCAGTCGGTCCAACTGCAAAGGGAAAAAGAGGTTTGTAGGAAAGATGAACTTAACTTTGGTTAAACTTAGTTTGAAATTCTGGGGACTATCCAGGTAAAGATGTCTGCAAGGGAGCTGGAAATTTGCTTCCAGACCCTACACTTAATAGATCAGTACGTTCAGAGGTTCTGGTTCTCAGAGGAGGCTGTAGCTGCTGATTCACACAGTAGGAGTCTCACAGAATTTTAAGCTACAATTCTCACAGCTATTTTGGTTTGCTATGCCAAGAGACCAGTGAGCAAGAAAAGGATCACCATTACAGGAGGGACTGAGGGTTAGGATCTGAAGGAATTTAGAATGTAGGCACTGGTTGAAACCATGGCCTTGGGTAGGAGAACCCAAAAAGACTGCAAGAGAGGATAGGCCATTAGTCTTCAAAATCCTTTAGATAAGGAGATTGCAACATTTTCCTCTAGTGGTAGCTTCTAAAGTTTCATAACTTCTGGCATCAGGAAGTTCCCTTCTTTAGCCTAACTCCCTCATGATGCAGTATAATTATTTCTTCTCTGGATCTAAATTATATGAACTACTGCACATTCTTAATAATATTGATCTCCCTACCCTTTAGGATAAGATCTCCAATATTTTATTTTTGTCCTCAGCAAGACAAAAATTTTATTTTACATAACATACCTAAGTAAGTTAAAAATTAATTCCAAAAGACTACTTCAAATTCCAGAAATCAGTGAAGCTCAACAAGCCACATGCATAGCCTGGATGACCTTTATTTTTTTCCCAAGCTGCTGTGCTAGTCAACAAACAGCACAGATGGTAAGCTTTCCCTGGCCCGTGCTTTGCAGAATGCTGGCATGATTTTGTTACTGCAAACTTGGAAAAGACTGGGGATTATCTGTCCCCTTAAAAAAGCAAAACCAAGCATCCTCAATAGAAAGCTTTATCCAGCCATCTTTGTAAGCTACTGTGCATCTATCTAAATGTATCTGGGATAATTCAAGTGAGGAGGACCACATGTCACCATGGAGGAGATTGGAAGTCACTTTCTTATCACTGGGACAAAATGCCTGACCCCTGCAATTTAAAGGAGGAAAGGTTTCTTCTGGCTCGCTTTTCAGAAGGTGCCGTTCTTGCATGATTAACCAGTTCCAGGCAAAAGTCACATCATGGGAGGATCTGGAGAGAAGCTGCTCACCTTATGACAGCCAGTAAGCAAAGCAAAAGGAGTACTGAGGGAGAGAGATAAGCTCTTTCAGGCCACAGACCCAGTAACCCACCTCTTCTGACCAGGCCCCATCTGTCAGCACCAAGTCAGCTTATTTCCCTATGTTATAGTTTTGGGCTGGATGTCCCCTCAAAGCCTCATGTGGTCATAGAGGGCAGGCTTTCAGGAGGCAACTGAATCTAGAGTTGATGATAGCTTCATTCCTAGTGCTGGGATTGGGGGTGTGAGCGCCATACCTGCCCTAGGGCAGGTAGCCTGCATACAGTATAAGGGAGGAAAAGAGGCTTGTTGCACTTGTTTCTTTTGCTGTTTTCTGCCACCATGAACTGTTGTCCTCTGCCATGTGCCACTCTGCCTTAGAGCCAGCCAATTATGGACTGAAACCTCCACAAACTGTTAGCTAAATAAACCTTTGCTTTCTTAACTTTGGGCATCAGGTATTATGTACCAGCAATGAGAAAAAGGTAACCGAGATATCCCATAATCCAATCACTTTCCACAGCCCATTCTGAGCACATGAGGCTTAGTGAGACACCTAGCTATAAACAATAACAGTGCTATGCTAGAGACCTGGTCCAAAGGCCAGCACTCCCTCTAAGTTGTGATCTGAGTTAGTCTGCCTTCTTGTGTCTGTCACTCATTTAAGTGAAAGGATTGGGCTAAATAACTGCAGTGATCTCCTAAAGTCAAGTAATTCTAAGCTGTGCCTTCTTTCAGTATGATTTCATATTTCCATTCCAGCTTCCCAGGCCAATAATGAATCCTTTGGGGCTGACACATGGAATTGATTTCTCCTCCCACTGGCACACAATACAGAATACATTCATCTATGACGCTGTCCTTAAACTTTCTGGGTTTAAAAATCACCCTCAGTGCTTTGTGATGGGCATATCTGAGGCAAGAGATTAGGGTGTGGCAAACTGGCTAGGAAAGTAGGAGTGACCTGTTAATTACAGAGTTCCAGGACACATGTGCAGAATAGCTCCTCACATGTAGAGCCAGTCAGAGAGTGCTATCTTCAATCCTTCTCCCAATAACTCAAGCAAGTTTTCTATAAGATAGTCTAAAGCTGATGTCAGCCTAAGGGGTGGAAGATTTAGTAAGACAGCCACTGCTGAGCTCAGGGCTACTGTGTCTTCTCTTTCACAGCAGTCTACTCTCACATTGTAGGGTGTACATTTTTTCTACTTCGCTTGGCCTAAACTCACTCTGCAGAGCATTTTTTTTTTCTACACTTAATAAATGTAAAACCTCACTATCTTTTGTGCTCGCTTTGTCCAATCTTTGTTCAGGACAAAAGAACCTAGAAACCATCTCTGGAAGAACCCAGAACTCCAGATCCCAGTAACATATCTGCTGTCAGTGTTTATGGTTTATATCTACGTGCCTGCCATGACCCTCATGCTCTCATAGTTGGGCCTTTGCAAAGTGATTAGATTTGGGGGCTATCTAGTTGCCTTGCTGTTAGGAAGAGTCTGATCAGATGAGGTGGGTCACTGTGAGTGTGATCTGGAGGGGTGTATTGCTCTTCCTGGTGCCTCCGTTCAGCTGCTCTGCTTCCTGGCTGCCGTGAATTCAATGAATGCAAGTTTCCTCCGCCAGACCGTTCCACCATGCCACTTCTCCCCAGAGCCAGTCGACCATGGAAGGACTGAAATTTCAATAACAGGAGCTAAAATATACCTCACTTGCTTTAAGCGGGTCTCCAGGAGTTTGTCCCAACAATGAGGAAATGACTAACACTAGTGGCCACCAACTGTATTTGGGAAACATTGTGCACAGTGGATACAAAATGCACATTAGTGAAAGGCTAGCAATTCCAGTCCACTCCTCTCCCCTTTTATAGGTCACAGTTTGTTTTCTTAATGTTGTCCTTCAAAATTAGCACCTTTAAAGCTCTAGACAGTCCTTCCTTTTAATATGGTGGTGATGGGGGTGATGATGACGAAGGTGATAATTTGGACTGGCAGGTGATTGCTTTGAGTTGCTGTTCTAGTGTTCTTTATACTATCAGGTAGCAGAAAAATAAAATGAATTTTCAATAGCTTAATACCATGTTTCTCTCATCTTTCATTCTCTAGACCATACTGACAAATTAGTAAGAGGCAGCCAGTATGTGTTTATTCATGTCAAGTGAAATTTCAGCCAAAAATGCAGTGAAAAACATCATTTTTTAATCTAGTGGTTTCATAATTAAGCTACAATAATGATTTTCTGTTGCCTCTAGGGGACTGGTATTCTTGTGTGTTTTGTATGAAAACTCACTACTTGGGAAGTACTGTTTCAGTGCAAAATTTTCTAGTGCCTCAGTTGACAACTTTTAAAAGTATTGCTTGTAAAGCAGTGTTTAGATCTTTATAGCATTCAAATGTTCTGTATGTAGCTATAATAAAGCCGTAATAGGAAACAGGAGAAAAGTCAGGACAGGGCCTGGGATAGGATGCTCTGTGACACATGAAGCCAGCCTCGGCTAAGGAGGGGCTGAAGCTCAGCCTCCTGCTTCCAGTCTTGTCCCTTCCACTCATTTTTACTGAGCAGCCAGAGAAGTCTTCAACTTTTAAATCTTCTTACATCTCTGCTTTGGGCTGAAATACGTCCCACCCCACCTGAGAAGAGGGACTTTGGCATGGAAGCCTAATATTCAAGAATGTGACTATAGTTGAAGATAAGGCCTTGAAGGGGTGATTAAGTTAAAACGAGTCCCGCCTGTTAGTATGGACAATCTGGCAATTGTCCTCATGAAAGAGAACGAAATGCCAAGGGATACATCCACAAAGGGACAACAATGTAAAGGCGTAGAGAGAAAATGGCCATCTGCAAGCCAAGGAGAAAGCAGGAGTTTCTACTGACACTTTGATCTTGGACTTTCAACCTCCAGAACTGCGAAAAAATAAGTTTCTGCTGTTTGAGTCACCGGGTCCCTGGTACTTGGCTATAGCAGCCCTAGCCAACTATAAACTAATATAGTTTCTCTCTTTTCTCTGTCTCTCTCTGTCTCTGTCTTTCTCTCCTTCTGCCTCTCTTTCTCTCTGCCTCTCTCTCTCTCTCTCTCTCTCTCTCTCTCTCTCACACACACACACACACCATTGTCACCCTTCCTTAAAAACTTCCAGAGCCTCCCATTTCCCTTGCAGCAGAAGTCCCAACCCTGAACATAGCCTACGAGTTCTGCCAGGGCTCCTAGGCCCCCCTAAGGGCCTACCCTAAAGTGATAGCTCCCTCACTCCTGAGCACTTTAGAAGCAGTTCTTCCCTAACCCAAAGCACTCCTCTCCCTGTTCTCCTCGACTAGTCAGTCTCAGCTGACCTGGGGTATCAGCTCAGAAACACCTCCTTAAGGAAACTGTCCCAGACTCTTATAGTGCAGCAGGCCTTTCTCCTATAAACTCTCATCAACCTCAGGCACTTCTTTCATACCGTGCACACAGTTCCAGGGATGACATACACATTTATTTTTATTATTTTATTCATGTCTATCTCTCCTATTTTGTTGTGAACTCTGAGAGAGTGAGGGCAGTGTCTGCTTTGCCCCTGTGACATCTCCAGGCCTCACATAGGACCTGGCAGAGGGCAGAGGGCAGAGGGCAGAGGTTCAGCCAATGGTTGCTTAATCAACAAATAACCACAGCTAATATTCATGATGGTCCAAGGGAAATGGCTGGCTAAGAGGGTACAAAGAAAAGGGGAACTGCTCTCATTCTGAGTATAGCTTAATGCTCACTCAGTGGTAGACCATGTGACCCTACAAACGTCTTGCCTTCCTTTGCAAAATCTTAATTACTAGAACCAAGAAGGATAGACTCTTCTTTCTTTCCCCGGATAGACACCAAGCATGCCAGACTCTAGCTAGAGAGTAAGAGTCCCTGCAATCCCCCTGCAAGACAGTTTCTGACACTGACTTTGACACCATTTCCATGACCTTTACTTCACCAAAAGAAGGTCAAAGTTGCCTTGTAGTCTCCAACCTTTAGCATTCTTCAGCCACTTATTTCCCTTCCAACCACTTGTTCTCCCAGTCCTACACTTTCTTCTGTCCTCACAGAATGCAACTTTTCTTTTCAACTCCTCATTATTCTCAAATTTTGTGGAACAACTGTATGGAGGCAATTTTAATACGAAAACATTCCTGTGTTCAACCCCCAAAGATTCTGCAGTGCACCCTTGAAAAAAATAGTCTGCTGCCATTTGCTCTTAAGTGAGGAGCCACTCTATCTGGGACTAGCTTAGCTTTAATAGTGAATTTACATGAGCAGTTAAACTAGCTTAGCTGTTTCTCAAACTTTGACCTGGGAATGGTATAAAATCCAGTATACACAGTGAGGTTGTAACTGTGTAGCAAGATATTTGTGTTGTTCTTATAGGTGACAGGACACTCACCTTCCTTCTTCTCATCTGATTCTTTCAGTTTTTGAAGGTAAGAGCCAACACAACCACGATCCTTCTTCATTGGCAGGGAAACTTTAAGTTTCCTTCTCCAGCTGCATGCTAGAAATGCCACTCAGACCATCGCTCAAACTGCCAAGAACACAAAGCAACTATGCGTCTTCATCTCACACTTGCAGCTCTTGAATCTGCATTGAGACCATTGCTCGCTGGGAGTACCCATGGTGGAAAGCAACATGGAGGTTCCTTGAAAATCCAAAATGAAAATGAAATATCCAAAGGAAACAAAGTCAATACATCAAAGAGATTTCTGTGTTTCCACATATTGCCATACTATTCACAGTGACCAAGGCTCAACATCAGTGCCCATCCAAAGATGAACAGCAAAGATAATGTGGCACATATACAAAATGGAGTATCATTCAACCTTTAAAAACGAGGAAATTCTGTGATTTGCCATAACATGTATAAATTTGGAGGACAGGTACAGAAAGACAAATACCACAGGATTTCACTTACACATGGACCTAAAATGCGAAACTCAGAATGATGGTTGCCAGAAGCTAAAGGAGGAATGTGGCTAGGGAAAGGAGATGGTGAACAAAGAGTATAAATGCTCACTTGGACGGGAAGGACAAGCTTTAGTGACCTGTGGCACAGAAGATGATAACAATAAATAGTAATACATTGTATCCACCCCCAAGATGTGAAGGGGGCCTTGACTCCTATTGCCACTTAAGGATCCATGAAATTATATTTTCATAGACTTTTCCTAAAAATCTAATTAATATGTCTGCATATAAAGAAAACACTACCTGATCCTTTCTGAATTACAAAGTAAAGCTAATGTTAAATCAACCGGGGCTAAATAGGTTAAATGCATTTTTAACCATTCTTTCCTGAATGTCTGCTGTGTGCTGGGCACTCCTCTCCTATCTGGGGCACACAGAGTGAACAGAGAGATCACGCTTCTTCCTACCACACAGAGAGTCCTTCCTGATAGGCAAAGCCCCTTTCAGAGCTGGCTGCCTCAATGCTCAAATCCACAGTACTCATGAAATGAGTACTTTTGGAAAAGCATGTCTTGAAACAGATTAGCCTATTTCACCGCTGATGCACACAAAAAATGCACATTTCCACTAAAACCCAATAGCAAGAAACATTTTAAAGGCGTGGTGTTACTGCTGCTTTGTAACTCTAGAGGGAAGGAAACGCAAGATAGCAAAACTCCAAGGGGTCTGGCAAATGTCTAGGCCAGTTGTCATCTGTGTACCTGGAGCAAAGCTGCCCCAGCATGCCTTGCCTCATTCTCCCTCTCTGCACAGTGAGAATTAAGACCTCACTCACGATCATGTTATCTAGGTTCACATCTCCGGGGCTGCCTAGGAAAGTGCATGGCACATGGAAAGTCAGTTTCGAAAACGCTTAGTGTTTCCATGCAAGTCGTACTTGGAAGGTGTTTCTTTTCACCTGTTAATGCTGGATTCTGTTTCACTTCCCACTCATCACGTACCCTTAGGTTGCCTTTCTACCTTCTCTGAGATTCACAATTGCTTCCAATTTAATATCCGCCATGAATTTAATTAAAGTTCTGTTAGCGTCTGCCTCCTCTAGACCATTAATGAGGCTGTTAGATAAAATGTAATAAAGATCCCTTGAGCCACCCAGCAGACATTCCTATTAATCATTGTTTACTTCTTTCCAGCTTATGCTCATACCTGAGGGCCATTTCTATCCATTTCTGCACCTCTGAAAATAAAAGTAATAATAGCTACCTCAAAGGGCCATGGTGAGGAATCTAAGAGATTCTATACCATCCTGTCAGACCCCATTTCAAACTTCACTGCTGCTGGGAAAAAAGAATAGGTAGGTTATGTTGTCATTTGAGCATTCTCCAGACAACACGCAGTGTTTTGCTCTGGTAAAAACCAGTGCACCTGTCAGTTTTACTATCTTTTGTGGTCTGAGTTTAGACAACACTCATCACAAACACCTTCAACTGAGGAAGGACCTGTCTGGTCATTTAGCCCAATTTCTGACTGCAGTCAAGATGTCCCTGCACCCTTGCTACTCCAAATATGGTTATGTTGGAGTCTGTCAGGAGTACAGAATTGTGGGCCCCATCCCACCCAAGAATCTGCACTTTACATTGATTCATAGGTACATTAATGTTGAAGAATCACTGCCTCAGGCACTCTGAGAATCAATAGCTGAATAATAGTCACGGTGTCTGGGTAGGTGGGTGTGAGTATGTGTGTGCACATAGGGGAAGGTGCCTAGGCATTGGAGGATTGAAATATCGTAAAACTCCTTCCCCAAAGCAACCAGTTCTAAAGGAGGCTATTCTAAAAGGGAAAAAAGCTCACATGCTTACAAAGTCTCACCTTATTCACTTTGACCTTGAACTAATTCCCTTGATTCTGTGCATCTGTGTCCCCTCTCTCTGGTCTATAGGTCACTTAATTTTCCATTTGTGTCTGGTTCCTACTTAGGAAATGGAGACTTTAACACCTGGAAGGATTAATATTTATCTCACTTTCCACCCAGTTTCTGGATGGGTGGATGTTTGTACGGCAGCCAGGGCCTGTGTGTGGGGGGAGGTGCATGTAGGCTTACCCATACCAGGATTTGTGAACCTGTAAGTCTCAAGTTCAGCCACCACCAACGGTGAGGGTATAATCTGAGTTCAGGTTGGCCTTGTTTCTGCACTGCCGGCTGAAGATCAAAGACCAGTCTGCAGAACCAAACTCCTTTAGTTTTTCTCTGGGCTCATCTCCTGCTGGATGCCTACCACAGATGTCCTCTTCCCTAAATCCCTCCAAATTACATACTGTCTTGGATTTTTAAAAAAAACAGTATTAAAAATTATTACAGCTTACCTAACTAGATTAGCATTTTCTCAACAAGCAAAGACTATGTCTCATATATTTTTACCAAGGCATCATATAACAATTAGCCCAGCCAGGCTTGGGGGTGCATACCTTGTAACTGCAGTACTCAGGAGGCTGAGGCAGGAGGATCATTGCAAGTTTAAGACCAACTTGGGCTACAAAGTAAGCTCAAGGCCAGCCTGAACTACATAGCAAGACCCTGTCTCAAAAAGACAAAAAGAAAAAGAAAACAAACCCATGAAGGAGTTGTGTGTCATAGAGACACTCAGACTTCCTCTGATTCCTCAACTGTGAAATGGAAATAATAATAGGGTTACCAGGCAAATTAAAAAGCAAAAGAAGAATGAACTCAGAGGAAGTTCAATAGAGTTGAGACCCTCTCCCCATGAGCTCATCTCTCCTTCCAGTGGTGAAGCAAGAAAGCAGCAGAACAGCTGATCTCTTCATCAAATAGAAGCACTTGTGATGTAGCAGTGAATTTCTCTTCGTGCCTCTAACAATTCGTGTGTGCGTACACATTTTGAAGATGACCAGAGAGCTAGCTTAGTGAAAAGTGGGAAATGCTTACTGTCACCGCAGCACCATGTTTTCATTTCTCTGTTCCCTAAATGGAGGTAGCTTCCCTCTAAGGCTTAGATCACCTCCTATGTGAGGAAAGAATTGAATGTTAGGGGCAGGAGACACTGGTGCAGAAGGTGCTAGAAATCAGATACCTTATACACACAGTAAAGTGACTAAAATGGAAGATAATTAGATGCTTTTGAAATACCTACATGTCTTCCTAAAACTAGGAGAAAACACCGATCAGATGCAGCTGACAGATTACGTCTTGTTGCCTAGCACTGGTCTGAACTGACTGGGAGTTGCTAGGCAACCCATCCTCCTGGGCTTGGTGAGCCAGCAAACACTAGACAGATGCTTTTCCTCTGCTACCCCACAGCCCCTCACAATTTTCTCATCTGTGAAATTCACACCTGATTAATGTTTCCTCTGGATTTTTTTTCCCATTCAGATAGAGCACTGCGACGTGCGGGATTGCCCGTGCTCAACTGAGCCTGCCTGCTTACCTAAAGAATGCCTCACAGCAAAAAGCAAATGGTTCTATAAAGATTAAAGGGTGTTGAGATGGAAGCCTGGACTCTGGAGAATAGGGCAAGGATCTGAACTGTTTCTCCTAGAAATTATTAAATTACTTTCTGCATCAAAGAAGTATAGGTCTAGTACTGACTGGAACGCCCTGGGCCAAATTGCAAAGTCACCCAAGTTTATTCCCATTGCTTTAAAAATCATTTGGAGGTGGGAAGAGGTGGTTCTCCCTAGCAGGGAGTTTACTCTAACTGCTCACAAGATTTATGACACTGTGTAGTGAACCTGCTTGGGCCCTGTGAAAGAGCTAAGTACAAACAGAAATGACCGATAATAGTCTACTCTCAGCCTAGCCCACTCTTGTAGAATGTGTTTATGTTATTAGGATGCCAAGTAGAATTTCAAGAAGGAGGTAGAGAGAGAACCCTTTCATCGTCCTTTTGTCTCTCACTTGATGTCTGTTTAAAACAAATCATAACACAAAAATACTGACCCATTTAACTGGTTCCATAATATTTCCAGTGTTATTATTTCCCCAGAATCTAAGGGCTTCAGAGGATCCTGTGAAGTGGAGATAGTGTCCTTGTGTTAACAGGGCTGAGTTCTTGGGTCCAGAAACAGCAGAAAGGAGACTATACCCAGAAGAATACTGGTGCAGACAAAGCTTTGATTGGATTTCTGCTCAAGCAAGAAGGAAGTCACACCTCTGACAAAGGACAAGTCAGGCCAGGGGCTCCCCAAGCTAGGAAAAGGGTAGCTAATATAGATAAGGTCTCCCCACAAAGTCCCATCTAGGTCCTCCATTCATATAAGGGATTCGAACCTGATGAGAGTGCTCAGGCCTGGCTGGTTGGTATCTGAGCTCAGTTCCAGGCAGTGGATTAGTCAGTTCTGACTACCAGGGTGAGGCTGGTTTGCAGGAGGTTCATCTTTGCCTATGTCTGTGTTAGTTGGATGTGTTTGTGGCTGCTGTATATTTAGCTCTGGAGCTGTATATGAAGGATGAGCCCTCATTTATGTCCTTGTCTGGTTTCTCTATGAAAGCACAAAACAGACACAATCCCTGTAGTGTCCCAGCATTTGATGGTTCTGTCCCCTTTAGGGTGCTCCCCACCTACCTCAGCTGTTAGTCATCTATCACTCTGATAAAATGCCTGAGATAATCTACTCAAGAAAGAAAAGGTATGTTTTGGCCTCGTTCTTTTAGAGGTTTCAGTCCATGATCACTTGGCCCTATTGCTTGGGCCTGTAATAGCATAGCACATCACAGAGGAAGCACATGGCAGAGGAATCCTGCTCACTCATGGAGGTCAGGAAGCAGAGAGGGAGAAGAAAGAGGCCAAGGTCTTAGTATCCCCTTTGGAGTCACAGCCTCAGTGTTCTTTCTCCTACTAGACCCTACCTTCTCAAGGTTCCACCTCCTCCCCAGACTGTTACAGGGTGGGGACCAAGGCTCAACACATGGACCTTTGTGGAACATTCAAGGTCCAAACTACACCATGCTGTGGCCTCCATTCTGTTCTGTGTTCCCGTGAGCACTCTCTGATTCTATCCCTAGTGGTTCAGATCCCCACTCTGAAAATTCCTCAGGTAAGGTACAAACTCTCCTGATCTGGGGAGCCCTTAGCCTACCATCCCCATGAGCCATTTGCTCTGATCCATCATTTCCCATTCTTGGGAAATCTTCTCCTCTTTCCCAAGCAATCTCACTGTACCTCCCCCAAACCTATCTTAAATTATGACTTTAATGCCTTAGCTTTCAAAACAATGCTGGAATAATTATTCTCGGCTACCTCTGGTTCCACACAAATCCCTAAGCTAGGGAGAAATAAGTGTACAACTGTCTGTTTCAAACTCTGAGGGGAAAAATCAGAACACACAACAGACATCAAAAGTCTAACAAATATATTCACTTTAGAAAGGAAGAGAACAGGACCAGGGATATAGCTCAGTGGCACAAGAACCTGCCTACCAAGTGCAAAGTCCTGAGTTCAATTTGTAGTACCCAAAACAAAGGAAGAAAACGGCATAAGAATGAACCTTGGAGTCATTATGCTAGGTGAAGTAAGACAGCCACAAAAAAGGACAAGTACTGTGTGAATCCACTTCTCTGAGATACCTCACATAATCCAACTCACGGGAACAAGAAGTAGCATGGTGGTTGCCCAGAGCCAGGAGTTGCTCAATGGATACTGAATTTCAGTCTTAGATCCTCATGGGAGCTGGACTGAACTCCAGACTACTTCAGGAACCTCAGTGAGCCAACATCGCACCTCACAGGAGCCAAGCCGAGCCCTGGAAAGCTTGAGGGGTCTCAGTGGCCATGCCTTGCCCCCTCCCCCAACAGCATGGGAGCTGGGCTGGGCCCCAGGCAGCTTTGGGAACTTCAGGTGGGAGCCACTCCAACCTTCCCCCACCAACATGGGAGCCAACTGAGCCCTGGAAAGCTTCAGGAGCACTGGGGACCACACCCCACCACCACACACCATCATGGGAGCCACACCGAGCACCAGGGCCTTGGGGTCCTCACCCTGCCACTCCCATCCAGGGAACCTCCAGATCTTTGAAAATGACAAAATGAAGGAGCAGAATGCAATCTCAGACCTCCACCCCATCTACAACAAATCTAGGAGATATTGACACAGAAGAGTTTGGAAGAATTTCTGAAATGATAGCAACTGAAGTAAAGAAACAACTTTATGAGGCCATGGAAGACATCAGATCAGAAATAATCTCTCAGGTAAAAAAAGAAATGACAACAATTATAAAAGAATTGCTCAGTACATCTAAAGGAGACATAGAAAAAAATAGAAGAGCACAGAAAAATGATGGAAACCTTGAAAGAACAATATAGGAAAGAACTAGACTGTATGAAATGGATTCAAGCAAATATCCAGGAAATTACAAAGTCCGTGGAAAGCTGACAAAACTGCTTCAACGAAGCTGAAGATAGACTTTCAGACCTTGAAGACAGCATTGCTACTAACAATTATGAAAGGAAGGATCTCTTAAAAATAACAAGGAACCAGGAAACAACAATGCAAAACTGCAAGAGGATGCAAAGAAAGGCAATGTACGATTAACAGATGTCAACAACAGAGAAGGAATTGACATGAATGACATAGTAAGACTATTTGCAGAAGTAATAGCAGAAATGTTTCAGAGCGTAGAAAAAGAACCTTACATACAATAAATGAGCCATATAGAACTCCAATTAGCCATAACCAAAGTAAGTCTATGCCCAGACATATAATAACCAATATCTCAGAAATTCAGCAAAAGAACAGAATATCAAAAGCTGTTGGAGAAAGGAAACAGATCACCTACAAAGGAAAGTCCATCAGAATCATGGCAGATTTCTCAACACAAACCATGAAGTTAAGAAGAGCTTGGAGTGAAATATTTCAGGTCCTGAAAGAAAATAACTTCCAATCCAGATTGATGTACCCTACAAAAGTATTCTCCAAAATTAATAGAGAAATAAAATATTTCCATGATAAGAAACAACTGAAGAAATTCATGAGTGCCGACCCAACCTTACAAAAAGCACTAAAAGATATTCTAGAAAGAGATAAAAATGACCGCAATTTGAAGAACAACAATAGAAAGGAGCAGCCAAGCAGAGCAAGAAATTAAACAGAGGGAAAACGGAGGACCCACCACTAGGAAAATATCCTGACAAAGATAAGCCAATAGATATCAGTTATAATCATAAACTGTCTCAATTCAGCAATCAAAAGAAGCAAACTGGCCGAGTGGATCAAGAAATAAAATCCAACAATATGCTCTATACAAGAAACACATTTAACACAAATGGAAATTCATACACTCAAAGTCAGAGGATGGAAAACAATACTCCATCTGACAGGAACCCATAAAAAGTGAGGATAGCTATCCTGTTTACAGACAATGTAAACATCAAACCAAGAATAATCAGAAAAGATAAAGAAGGTCACTAAATACTCGTTAGGGGAAAACTGCAAAAGGAAGCAATAACAATCATAAATATCTATGCATCAAATATAGGAGCACCTAAACAAATAACACAAGTTTTAACAGACATGAAAAATCAAATAAGCAGTAACAGTCATAACAGGGGCCAGGCGTGGTGGTGCACACCTGTAGTTACAGCACTCAGGAGGCTGAGGCAGGGGTATCTTTGCAAGTTTGAGACCAGCCTGGGCTATAAAGTGAGTTCAAGGCCAGCCTGAACTGCATAGCAAAACCCTGTCTCAAAAAGGCAAAAAAAAAAAAAAAAAAAAAATCGTAATGGTATTTTAACATCTCATTGTCACAAAGCAATAGATCAACAGGACAAAAAATTGGCAAAGAAATAATAGAACTAAACCAAACTTGTGAACAAATGGACTTAGTAGACCTTTACAGGATGTTCCACCCAGCAACATCATAATAAACTTTCTTTTCATCTTCACACAAGATGTTCTCTAAAATAAACCATATACTAGCCCATAGAATATGCTTAAGTAAATGCAAAGGAATTGAAATTATCCCATACATATAATCAGACAGTAATGCAATGAAATTGGAAATTAATGATAAAAGAAATGGCAAAAACTTCATAAACACATGGAAATTAAATAACATCCTCCTGAACAACAAATGTATCACAGATTAAATTAAAGAAATTAAACAATAGTTACAATCAAACAAAAATGCGGGTACAACTTATAAGAACTTGTGGAACACAATGAAGCAGTTCTCACAGGAAAACTTACTGCAGTGAATTCCCACATCAGGAAAACAGAATGAGAACAAATAAACAATCTTATGCTGCACCTCAAGCCTCTAGAAAAAGAAGATCAAGTCAACCCAAAGCCCAAAGAAGGCAGGAAATTATAAAGATCAGGGCAGAAATTAACACAATGGAGCCCAACAAAACAATGCAAAGAATTAATGAATAAAGTATTGGTTCTTTGAAAAACTAAATAAAATAGATAAACCCTAGCCTGCCTTATCAAAAAAAAGGAGAGAAAAAACTCAAATTCATACAATAAGGAATGAAAAAGATGAAATCACTACAGATCCTGTAGAAATTCAGAAGATCATCAATACCTACTTCAAAAATCTTTACTCTTCTCATAGAATGGAAAACACAGAAGAAATGAAACCCTAGATACATATGAATTACCAAAGCTGAATCAAGAAGATATAACAATCCTAAATAACTCAATATCAACCAACAAAATTGAAAACGTAATTTTAAAACACCTGGCCAATGAAGAAAAGCCCAAGTCCTGATGGATTCACAGCTGAATTCTACAAGAAATTTAGAAAAGATTTAGTGCCAATTCTTCTCAAAATCTTTAATAAAATTGAAAGGGAAAGAATTCTCCCTAACTCATTCTGGAAGGCAACTATTACAGTGATACTAAAACCAGAGAAAGACCCAAACATAAAAGAAAACTACAGGCCAATCTCCCTGATGAAGATAGATGCAAAAATTCTCAATAAAATATTAGCAAAGAGAATGCAGCAAAACCATCAAGAAGATTATGCATCATGACCAAGTGTGATTCTTCCCAAGA
Organism: Dinomys branickii; assembly: GCA_004027595.1. Taxonomy (NCBI): domain Eukaryota; kingdom Metazoa; phylum Chordata; class Mammalia; order Rodentia; family Dinomyidae; genus Dinomys; species Dinomys branickii. The sequence goes on along the minus strand of PVLD010004997.1, from coordinate 84,424 downwards.
ATGCAGGGATGCTTCAACATATGCAAATTAATTAATGTAATATACCATATCAATAGACAAAGACATAGACAAAAATCACATGATCATCTCAATAGATGCAGAAAAGGTTTTTGATAAAGTCCAACACTTGTTCATAATAAAAACCCTATAGAAAATAGGAATAGATGGTCTTTACCTCACTCTGATAAGAGCCATCTATGTCAAACCAACAGCCAACATCATACTAAATGGACAAAAACTGAAAGCTTTCACTTTAAAATCAGGAACAAGACAACGATGTCCACTGTCACCACTCCTATTTAATATACTTCTGGAAGTATTAGCTGGAGCAATTAGACAAGAGAGAGTAACAAAAGAAATAAGGATAGGAAAGGAAGAAGTGAAATTATCATTATTCACACATGACATCATACACTACATAGAAGACCCCAAACACTCCACCAAAATGCTTATAGATTTAATAGATTTAATAACCAAATTCAGTATCATAGCTGGAATATAGCTGTCAGCACTCAAAAATCAATACCATTTCTGTACACAAACAAAAAACACACTGAGAGAGAAATTTGGGGAACCACACCTTTCATAATAGCATCTAAAAAATGAAATACCTAGGAGTCAACCTAACAAAGGAAGTAAAAGATCTATACATTGAAAATTATAGTACTCTGAAGAAAGAGATCAAAGAGGATTTCAGGAAATGGAAATATATTCCTAGATGATGAATAAGAACCAACATTATGAGAATGGACAGGTTCCCAGAATTGTTATACAGATTCAATGCGATCCCTATTAAAATGCTACTAGTATTTTAATAACAGATCTAGAGAAAACATTCCTAAAATTCACTTGGAACCAGAAGAGGCCTAGAATAGCATAGGCAGTCCTGGTCAACAAAGGCAAGCCAGGAGGTATCACAATCCCTGTCTTGAAATTGTACTATAAAGCTGCTATGATAAAATCAGCATGGTACTGGCAAAAAAAAAAGACCTGAAGATCAATGAACAAATTAGAAGATGCAGACACAATGACAAACACACTCAGCCACCTTATCTCTGACAAAGGGGCCAAACATGGTCACTGGAGAAAGACAGCCTCTTTAATAAATGGTTCTGGGAAAACTGGCTTTCCACATACTGAAGAATAAAACTAGACCCATATCTATCCCCATGCACTAAACTAGTCTAAATGGATCAAAGATCTAAATATTAAAACAGAAACACTAAATCTACTAAATCTACTACTCTTCCAGTAGGAAGAGAAAGTAGGTAGAAATCTTGAAGACATAGGGGTAGGCAGAGAGTTCATGAACAAAAACCAAACTGTACGGGTAATACTTCAAAGAATCAACAACTGGGATCTCATCTTATTGAAAAGTTTTTCACACCAACAGAGTAAAGTGAAAACCCATGGATTGGGAAAAAATTTTAAGTAACTGTCTGTCAGACAAAGGACTTCTATCTAGAACATATGAAGAATTTTTAAAAACCAGACCCACCAAATTCAAAGACTCAATCCAAAAAAGGGTATCTGAGATGAATACACACTTCTCAGGTGAAGAAACACAAATTGCAAATAAATATATGAAAAAATGTTCAACATCATTGGTCATTTGAGAAATGCAGATTAATCCATCTCACTCTAGAAAGAATGGTTACCATCAAGCAATCAACCAATAACAAATGCTGGAGGAGCTGTGGGGAAAAAGGAACCCTTCTCCACTATTGGTGGGAGTGTAGACTGGTGCAGCCACTGTGGAAAGCAGTGTGCATATTCCTCAAAAAACTAGGATTGGTGGCTCCACTTGACCCAGCTAGTCCCCCTCTAGGTATCTTCCCAGAAGAATTAAAAACATCATACCACAGCAATATATGTGCACCTATATTCATAGCAGCACAATTTGTCATATCTAAATCTTGGAAGCAATCCAAATGCCTATCATCTGAGGAATAGATACCAAGATAGGGCATTTTTATACACTGGAGTATTAATCAGCTATATAAAGAGATAAATTTGAGGCTTTTGTAGGTAAATGGATGCAACTAGAGAACATACTCATAAGTAAAATAAATCAGATCCACGTGTGTAAACATCATGTTGTCTCCCTTATGTAAGAACCTGACAGAGTAAATAAAACCCCAAATGTACAATAGATATTATGAAAGGGAAAGAAAGTGTTCAAAGGAAGGAACAAATGGGATGATGGAAAGGAGAAAAAGAAAGAAAGGAAAAAGATATATATATATATACATACATATGGAAAGCTGGGATAATTGTACTGCTGATGTCTAATGGTTTATTGCAAGGGCAGTTAATGCTTAAAAATTTTTGACCAATTTTGCATGCTTATATCCGTTAATCTGCACAACTACTTTGAAGACAACAATATGCAATATAACAATCATTGGTGAATTCCTACCATCTTGTCTAGTAAAGCTCTATATTATTCCTAATTTTTTTATTATTTTTTATTCTCTTTAATGATTTGCTCAATCTTACATCTGGTAATCTGAGCAACTTCACTGAAGATAACAATGTGTAAAATAACAAGCGCTCTTAACTCCTATCATTCTCCTTTGAAACCCTGTATCATTTTTATTGTTTTTGTCTATGTTGTTGTTATTGTCTTTTTTTATTCTCTTTAAAATAAAAGAGAGAATTTCAGTCTTATAGGTTCAACATTCCTGGGATGTGAAAATGAGTTCTTTTCATTGAACTAGGGCAAAGGATTGTGTTTCCATCCTGTTTCAATTATGCTACTGTCCTTCCCACTAACCCAACCCTTATATGTGGTAATAATGTGGCCTGTCATTGACTGAAGCATCGTTATGCAGTGAATGAGGGTGATTGCAGTATGAGGCAGCAGGTGCTATATGCCCAAGTAGAGACATAATCAAAACTCTGGGAAATTCAGAGGGAAGAACAGGCCGGTCCATCGCGGAAGGTGGGAAGTTTTCAGAACATGGTGTCATAGACACTCTACCTTGGCATGTGGATCAAATTTCTATATGTAGAGAAACTATACAGAGGAAATATTTCAAATGAAGGATGCAGAAGGCAAAATGCAGAGGGCTGGCTCTGACCAAAACACAGTTCATGTTACAGAAGGTAACTGCATAGGAAGAACACGAGGCAAGGTCTCTCTCTAGCACCTCTGGTATCTGCTGAGATTTATAGATCTAATAATGACCGGGAAGGAAAAAGCTGAGGAGCTGGGTTTTTATGTCCACAGCCTAGAGCAGCCTTGCCCATTGCTGTCCCCTCAACTGTCTGCAGAGATATGTTGCAGCCTCAGGACCAAAGACCTTTCACTAAATGCGCTTCTTCCTCAGCATTCCCAGTGGCTAGCAAAGCAAAGTCTGGTCCCAAACACCAGGGCACAAGTGTTGAGAACATTTGGGCCCCACATGGTAACTCCAGCCCTTTTCCTTGCCAGACCAGAGCATAGACAGCTGGACCCCAGGGTCAAACAGTCCCTGTTGGGGAGCTAATTAGTCTGTTCTAGATCCAGTCAGCGAGCAAGGGGCCCATCCACTGTCTGAGCCTCTCAGGATCCTTGGTGCCAAATACAGGAAACACTTAATGAGGAGTGAATGAAGAGGCTGCTGATGCCTCTGAGAGTCAAGGATGTCTTAAAAAGGCATAGTGTGTGGTCTGGGCCATGCAGCCAGGGGCTGGGGGATCTGAGGGGAGCCAGGCCTGGGCCCCTGTGGGAAGTCAGCACACACGCACAGGGCCTCAGAGGACAGCTGGCCCTTTGGTGTAGGTTGGTGTTTTTCAAAAGTTTATGGCCATCATCTGAGCAAGAAATACATTTAATATCATGAACTAGTAGATATAGACCAATATGTCAATGAAGCAAATAATTCATAAATTAATACCTTAATGCTTGGTAATAACATGTACTCTGGCACTTTCTCTTCTGGTCTAATTGGTTTATTTAAAGTGCTGGTTGCAACCCACTAAATTAATTTTAAAATCCACCGGTGTATTGCAACCCACAGTTGGAAAAAATACTAACCTATACCCACCAAAACAGATGTTAGACTTTCTGGAAGATGGACTACAAAGAATGTTTAACAGTGCAGAGGATTTCTGCCATTCAACGTCACTCAAATATCAAATGAAATTTGTTCAGAAGCAGGAATAGACTTTTTTTTTTTTGCAGTATCAGGGATCAGACCCAAGACCTTACACTTGCCAGGCAGGCACTTATTCCACTGAGCTATCTCCCCAGCCCAGGAATAGACTTTAAATCCAGACACCGGAATCTCTGGGATTCCCCTGTTACTTCAACAGAGTTATTCATGGCACTATCCGTGGCCTCATGAGGCTTACATTCATTCACTCAGCAAACATGCATGAAGCACTCCTAATGTGCTGCTTGTAACCTGAGTGCAAGGAATACTGAGATTAGCAAAGGAGGTCCTGTGGCTGAGGAACCCACCAAGGGGGTGTAACAGCTTGAATGCTTTGGGCTGCAAATAACAGGAGATTCATACTGAAATGGTTTAAGCGATAATGATATTGAACATCTTACATAGCAGGAAAGGATGATCCATTCCAAATATGCTTAACTGGAGAATTTCCCAGGATCGACTCTCACTTTCTCTGTCTTTCCAGTCTGTCACATCAATGTGCTGGCTGTTTCCTTGGCGCTCACAAGAGCCTGAGGCAGCCACGGGGCAACATACCCTACAACAGAGCTGATGTTGGAGGTATGCCTCATTTTTTAAAAGAGAGAAACGGGACTTCAAAGTTCCCTGGGTAACTATTGAAAGTGTGGGCCTCAGACTAACAGCATCTGGAGATGTCTCTTCTGGGAGAAGTACAGATCCACGTTCCCCACACCAGACCAATAAAGTGAGAGTGTGCCTGTAACAATTTCCCAGGTGAAAATTCAGATGCACACTCAAGCTTCAGAAGCACCTCCACAGCCCACTTCCCTTCGTTGGCCATAATAACATAACAATCTCAATCAATTACTCAGTTACTGGCAGGCAGACAAGAATCCCCGTGATTGGCTTCAGCTAAACAACATTCACCACCCTGGAGCTGAGAAGAGTCGGCTTTCCTCGAAACTGGATACTTGAGTAACGTCAAGATTCTATTCATGAGAAGGAGTGGGGGAAAGTCTTTGTGAACAACTAACCGCGTGTACCCCAGGGAAGCAGACAAATAAGCATGTGAGCGCAAAAATAGTGTAATATGTGCTATATCTGAAATAATAAATATGCTGTTAAGAGTTCAAAGATTTGATTGCTGTGGAATCTTGGAGAAAATGTTGCAGAATAGGTAACATTAGCTGAGTGTTTTGAAAAATGAACAAGAGCTTTCTTGGAAAAAATATGGTAAAGGATACTCCAAGCCAATGGAACATCTTGCCAGGGCAAAATGTGCAGGTGGGTGTAGCTCAGTGGTAGAGTGCATGGTTAGCAACCATGTGGCCTGGATTCAGTCCCCAGCACCAAAATAAAATAAAGGCCAATTGTATTTGCAGCATATTACCATTTGGCAACTCTCTAAAGTCCCCTGGAGGTCATGATACCATCGTTATGAGCTCAATGCAGCTGGGGCGCAGGATGTGTTTAAAGGGGAAAAGTATGTGCCAGGAAATGTGTCTGGAAAGGCAGATGTGGTTGGAATTATACTATATATGCTTCAGAGGAACAGGCTTTCTTTAGCCCTCCGCGCCTTACTGAAGAAGTGTTTCCCAGGAAGTTTCCCTCTCCCACACAAACCAAGTGACTTCAGCCCTCAGACCTGGTCATGGTTCTTACAGGGGACAAAAGGAGGGGAGAACACAATTATTTCTCCAGTCACTGATCAGATCTGAGGTTCACCCTTTAACACTGCCAAAGCAGGACAGAAAATGGGAGAAACTATCCATCAAAGACAATAAACATTCCTCAGCCTTCCTCTCTTCTTCCCCGGCAAAGAACAAAGCTGGGGCATGCGTGAGACTGGGGATTGAGGCAGAATTCATTATTCTTGTTCTCAAAAGTGGTACCAAGTTGGGGGGAGGGGAAGAGGAAAGGGGCCTTCTATGGCATCTAGGATCATCCAAATGCTTACGTGTCCCGCTGTTCTTCTAGAAAGTGACTATTGCCCAAAAATGTCACACCTTCCTCAAGGCTAGATCTATAACTGGAAAAATGCTAGTCTAAGAAATGTTTAAAATTGCTTAAAACTCTTAATCTTACAGACCAGATATTCTTAAACATAGTTGCTGGAGGATATGGCTGCCCCATGACACCCCAAATTCTTCATCCTCAAATTGAGGAATAGCCAGCTCTTTCTGATTCACAAAGATTCAAGAAAAAAAATATTCAGTTTCTCCCAGAATTATTTTCTCAGGCACTTCTCATAGGTATTACTTATCTATAATGATTCTGCATTGAAATTTACACTCAGCATTTAAAAATTTTAACATTACAGATGTTTATGGTATCCCACAGATATCTTCCGGTTTCCAGATGTTACCTTAGCAGAACATCTGGGACTCATGCACAACCAGCAGCCAACTAAAGCTTCTCCCCAAAAGAATCATGGAAACATGATCTATTTGTAGGCTATGTAACAATGCACAAGAAGCTGTAAACATAGTTTTACACCAGCAGAAGTTTTGTTTTTGCCAAGTGTACTCCATAAATTCCAAGAAATATAGTTACTAAGTTCCAAGTTAGCTTAAGGGCCAACTGATAGGTGGATGTGGGAAACTAGTACAAAATTAGCTATGGCTAACCCTTACGCCTGTCACATTATACATATGATTTCACTCAGTATTCGATACACCATTAAAGTTGATAGTACTTTTCTCATTTTTTAAAAGGAAAAGTGTCAGAGTTGCTCGTGATTATACAAACCAGCGAGTGAGGAGCCAGGGTTCAACCAGACATTGATTCACAGTCTATGGATGCTTAGTGGGGCGTGTTCTGTAGATGCCATCGCAGGCCTATAAATTCTATATGAACAGGTTGTCAGTGCAACATAAGTCCCCTGAAAGAAAACTGCAATTTGGGTGACACTATGCTAGATGTTGGGGATGAAGAAAATTAAAATACAGCTTGCTTAGGCCCAGAGGAGCCCACAAAGCTGGGAGCAGAAATGCAGTAGGAAGGCAGAAAGCTGTAAAGAAGAACATGACAAATGCTACTCAGAGACACAAGATGTTCATTTTGCCACAGATATTCTCCCATGTTGATGCTCTGATGAATTTCTTGTTCTTTTAAAATCCAAAGCTGTCTAGTCTAAGGGGACAAGCAGAAATCATAACCACTCTGTTTCTCTTCTCCATCATGATACAGTTCTCTGGCCATATTATATTGCATTTACTACACTTATTACACACCTGTCTTCTCCACTGGATTTTGTTTTATTTGGTTTTAATGAGAGTTATCTGACCGTAATGCAGTCACTTTGTTGGGGACCGAAGTTGATCAGCTGATGTGGATCAAGTCATTCCACTGAGATGACAAGTTCACTGAGAAATGATATTCTTCCTGGAGGAAGCAAGGATACTTCCAGGTCAAGGGCACAGTTCAAAGCTTTAGTGGTCCTGCAGGGATTGTTGAACAAGATCTCTGAACTGAAATATGCAGATTCATTCATAGAAGCAGGTAAAGTGAGTTCCTGGTATGGTATAGATCTAAAATGTTCCCTAAAAGTCTCATGTGTTCAGAGGTGGCATTTTTGAATGGTGATTACAGATGTGCCAAACTCATCAGTGGATCCCAGTCTTTCTGAGCTCATGGCTGATAGTGCTGTCAGGACAGAGGGCCCCACGGGAAGAAGTGGGTCACTGGAGGCATGCCTTTGGATGGTGTATCTCTTGCTGTGTCTCTTCCCCCTGCTCTTTGCTTCATGGCTACCATGAATTGAGCAGTTTTCCTCTCCTGTGCCTTTTGGCCGTGATATTTCTGTCTTGGAGCCAGCCAAACATGGACTGAAACTTCTGGAACATTTTCTCCTTTTAGCTATATATATACCATCCATTTTTCCTAGCAGTAGAAAAGCTAATACAGTTACCCAATGAAATTGCCTCTTTATCTCTCAACACCTAATATATCTAACACACTGAGTAGCGCAGAGCAGATGCTCAATGTGTTTTCTTAAGGGAGGAAAGGAAGGAAAGAAGGAAGGGAGGGAGGGAAGGAGAAATAAAGGGAGAGAAACAAAGGCAGAAAGAAATAAAGAAGGAAAGAAAGGAGAAAGGAAGGACCAGCGTAAACTTCCCCTTTGAATATGTGCTTCAGAGAGGGATTATAGGAGACACTGGAGCATTTTCTCACTTGTAAAGAACAGTATTTGCTTCTTTTTTCAAAGGTTTTACTTAAGCCCAAATTAAAATCTGAAAATAGGAACCGATGACTCACTCTGGAGCTTGGAACATCGATCTGAAACTATGCTATAGCAGCACATTTATTGATCGCTTTAACGTCTTGCTTCTGGGCATCCTAATGCTTCTTTCTTTCCCTGGACTTCTACAAAGGAGCACAGACGGGAGAATTACTGATGATCCTCTACAAGTAGTCAAGGATCCACTAGCATTTCAGGTCCAACTCAGGTTTCACTCTTAGCATCCCCCAAGGTATCGCTTGTCTGGCTTCATCCAGCATTATGCTAAACTCCTACCACTTTGCCCTATATCTGCCTATCTTCTGTACTCTTTTAAAGGTCATGGAGCTTTTCTTCTTAACTCTACTGAATGCCATTAAAAGCAAAACCTCTCTTATACTAATTTTTAATTCACTGTAAGGAATGTGTGCTAACATTAGCCAAAACAAATGGTAGATCCTCACAGCATTTATTGAATGGCTAATAATATCTCATGCTATCAATACAAATTCTTGCTTATCAAAAAACTTTAATGTAGTTGATCCCACTTCAGCTTATATTAATGAGGTACCTGGGTTTGGTGCTCAGTTTGTATATGAAGAAGCAAAACACAGCACAGTGTTTTGTCCAGAAAAGAAGATAAAAATAAAAACAGCAAAGCCAGTAAATGTAAATTTCAGATAAACTAATACTTCTTAGTATAAGTTTAGACTGTTGGGGCTGGGGATATAGCTCAGTGGAATAAGCGCTTGCCTAGCAAGTGCAGGGTCCTGAGTTCGGATCCCCAGTACCGCAAAAAAAAAAAAAAAGTTTAGACTGTTATCCATTGTCAAAGTCCAGGAGATACATGGACACTAAAACTTATGCATTACTTGCCAGAAATTCAAATTTAGCTGGTTGTTTCCTCTGGCAGCCCTAGCCTAGGTCATATGAATTATTGGTGGCAAGGTAAGAGACAATTATTTAATGATGATTGAAATATTGAAATTTCCACCTCAGTCTATATTTATACAAAAACAAAATGGTGGGACTCAAAGGAAGCATGAGTTGAAATGATAACAATATTGACGAGTTTTGTTACAATTTCCATGCTTTCTAGAAATAGTAATTTAGCCTTAAGTAACTAAAATAAAGTGCTCTATAAGACATCTTTAATGTAGTGAGGGTCGCAGCTTCAATGTGAAATGAAATTTAGGTGATTCCAACAAACTTTGACCAGGCCGCAAATAATTTGACTTACTGAAAATTTCAAGAGCCTCAGGCAGAGAATAATGAGCTTGTATTGTTTGCCTTCTCAGTGGAGATATAGAGCTGAAGAAGACAGGTATGGCCTCGGCCTTCAGAGAACAGAGAAGAGAGAGTTTCCTGTAGGATATCTCCCTTAAGTCACCGACAAACCAGAACCATCCCACTTGGCCAAGTAATCAGGCCTCAGAATCAGAGAACAAGTATTTGGACCACCTTAGTGTTTGTCTAATGGGCTGTAGACGGTCTACCTTCCTGGACTGCACCACTGAAGGAGAGGTAGAGTCAAGGAACACAGAGCGGTTTCTTTAAACTCTCTCCAAAGCACCTCCTTCCACTGTTGCCTACAGAGTATAATACAAACTAAAATGGGATGTTCCCCCCCCCCCCGTGCACCTCTTCCTCAGCTTTGGTGTATAACGGAGACATAGTAAAGCTGCTTAGAAAAGGGTTGCTCAGGAATACATGCGTGAGATCCCCAGAAACCTCTGAGAGGGCTTTGCAAGGACATGAGGTCCTCTGTCAGTAGGTGAGGGCAAGGGCAAAGGAACGTAAGCTACAGTTAGGATTGCTATGATCTCCATTAGTGCCACTGGCTTGTGAGCGCTGGGCTCCACCAGGTAGCGAATTACGCTTGCTTGTCAACCATTCCATTTGGGGATGTCGCTATGTCTAATTTTAACTGTGGCACTATCATACAGCAGCATCCCTGGGTTTCTTTATTAATCTAGTCTTCAGGATTTTGCTTCTAGTAGTTTAAAGTGACTGAAACATTTTTCATCATCCTAATACAAATAATTTTTGCTCAACCTTTTAAATATCTTAACAACCACAGTAAAGGATAAGACGAAATATTGAAATACCCCCAAATAAGACAACCTTCCAGATCATAAGAAGTATACTGCAACACGCCTTTTGAGATAAATGTACTGAGAGGACCTTGGAAATCAGATGTAACCAACCATATCTTAGGGTTCAACTGATGAGCTGCACAAGATTTCATCTCTTCCCTTGCCACTTGCACCTCTGCCAGCTGGTTAGAGGTGCTTTTTGAATCATGGAACAGGTGCAATAGTTAAAGAGTTTTCTCATAAATAGACAAATATAAAAATCTCAAAATAGAGCATGCTTCAACTGACTAGTATTTGATGGAAAAATAAAATTATAATGTTGAGAACTTGTTAATCCATATAAATTTATAGATTATGCAAAACCATAATTTTTCTTATCTGCAAAGCAGAGCTTATAACTAGATGACTTTTTCTTGTTCTGGGGCTGGAATCCAGGGCCTTGCATGCTGAGCAAGCACTCTACCACCGAGTTACACTCCGATTATTATAGGCAGATCTCTTCATTGTGGCAGTGTTCCAGTTCTAGTCATTCATTTTTGTGTATTTATATCCTTCTATAAATGACTCCAAGAATTTTCACTGTTAGGTGTCTCTAGCCTAGCATTCCACCAAATAAAATTGAAAAAGAATATTACAATATAAATACATATGCATTCACATAAATGTAAGGTTTTACACTAACTTTCATCAAATTTCTATTACGTAAAAATGCATGCTATAATCCCTATAGGAAGCACTAAAAATTAATGCTAAGAAATGTATCTAAAAGCCAAACACTCTAGTTTCTCTTCAGATCAAATAAATCTTTCACCTTCTTAAAAGCCAGTAGGTCAATTAAAATTATATTACAAATATTCCATTAACAAAAAAAGACAAAAGGAAGGGACACAGAAATCAGAATATGATAAGAATTGAAAACAAATAAAATGATGGACCTAAACATAATCACATCATTAAACACATTAAATGTAATACACTACATACTCTGATCAAAAGGCAGACATTTTCTCAGCCCAGGTAAACAGTAACACCCAATTCTACACTGTCATAGAACCAATTCAAATATAAGGACAAATAAGTTTAAACTAAACTTAAAATATATAGCTTGTAAACAAACATAAGGAAAATGGAGAGGCTCAAGCAATGTCTGACAAAATAGACTTTAATACAAGGAAACTATTCAGGGACAGAAAAACTGACGACATAACAATTATAAATACATATACACCTAACAACAGAGCTCAACAATACATAAAGCAGAAGGTGACTAAAACAAAACAGACAATTTAACAGAGAGTTTAAGATATTCATACTCCTTTCAGCAACTGATAGAACAAGCAGACAGAAAATCAGAAAGACTATCATAAAGTTGACTAAAAGTACCAACCAACTTAATTAAATCAACATTCTACCCACCAACAGCATTCCCAAGTATACATGGGACGTTCACGAAGACAGACCAGATGCGAGGGAATGGAAAACTGTGGCGTGCTGGGTGTCAGCTACTCAGCTTCTCCTGAACAAAGTGCTGAGAGTCTGAAAAACAGCCCGGAGAGAATCTAAAAGGAATGTAGGACACATGGAAATCACAAGGAACTGACAGTGGAGAAGAAGAAAATAGAATTCCTAGCTACAGGAGAAACAGCTCACTGCTCAGACCCGAGACTGCGCAGAATAGCTACAGCAGCTGTGTAGACAACCTGGCAGGTGAGCTGGGGGCAGCAAAGGCAACTTTGCTGCTTGTTGGGACAGTGAGACCTGACGTGGACTAGGAGTCTTGTACAGTCAGGCAAACTGAGAACAAAGACACCGTTGCCCGAGTGTCCACACCCAGTTAGGGGTTGGCGAGTGGAGTGGAGGGACACCCGGCATACACAATTCCTCGGAGGAGCCGAGGAGCGCCAGGGAGTGAGATCATCATTTTATTTCAAAGGGCTCAGGACTCAAACCGCAGCAGCAGAAAGGCACCAGGGTCGCTTTACGCAAATGTCCTGGAGTAGAAAGAGGAAGGGCTGTACCTGCAAAATATTTTTTCATAGACATTCAGATTCTGGGGATTTAGGACAAAAATCTTGCTTCTTTTATTTTCACATTTCCCTTGCTTGTAACCCTCTTCCATTCCTCATTCACAAAATCTTTGTTTCCATGTTTTCCTTCCAACCTCTTTTTTTCTTGCTCCCCACACCACCCTGCTTATTTCACTTCTCATCTGACCATTTCCTATTTCCCAATATCTATTATACATTTGGGTCCTTATTTACACTTTCAGTTTCTCACAGCAGAGAAACAATGTGGTATGTACACATGGGTGTCTGATTTATTTCACTTAAGGTATGGTCTCAAGGTGCATCCATTTAGCTAGAAATGTCTCAAGCTTATCCTTCTTTATGTATTTATCTTATTACATCCCAAATTTTTTTTTTTTGTCTGTTTGAGACAGGATCTCGTTATTCAGTTCAGGCTGGCCTTGAGCTCTCTTTGTAGCACAGGCTGGTCTCAAACTCACAACAATCCTCCTGCTTCAGCCTCCCAAGTGCTGAGATTGCAGGCCTGCACCACCATGCCCAGCCCCAACTCCTTTTACTTATTATAACCCCACACTATTAAAATATTCAAAGATATCAAAAGACAACATTATCACTCATGAATATAGATACAAAAATCCTTAAAAATATATTAGCAAACTGAATTCTGCAAAGTATACAAAGAATAGTACATTAAAGTCAAGTAAGTTTTATGTCAGGAGTGCAAGGCTGGTTTAACACCTGAGAACCTATAACATAATTCATCATATTAATTCTGTAGAATAAATTAATTTTATTATTTTATGTAAATTAATCATCTCAATAGTTTCAGAAGTTGTTGGAGCTAGGAAGGTGGCTCAGTGGCACAGTGCCTGCCTGACAAGTGCAAGGTCCTGAATTCGATTTCCATTACCAAAAAAACAAAAAAAGAAATGATAGTTTCAGAAAATGTATTTGACAAAAATTAAACACCATTCATGATGAAAAAATTCAACAAAATTAGAAAAAGAGGGGAAGTTCTTCAATCTGATAAAAGAATTTATGAAGTCCTACATCACCCTTAATGGGTAAGAGAGCATGCTTTCTACTTAAAAGCAAGAACTCCTGCTCCTTCTCCTGTTTACCATTTTACTAGTGGTCCTAGTCAGTGCAACAGGCAACAGAAAGAAACAAGCACATGCAATTTAGAAAGTAGAAGCTAAACTGTTTATATTCTCATAAACTAATCATGGATGTATAGAATCTGAAAAAGTTTATAAATGCTGTAGAACTAATTAGTAAGGTCACAGAAATCTAGTTCATATATAAAAATATTGAATTTCTGTGCAACAGAGAATGAAAATAATTTTATAAGACTAAAAATACTTAGGAATAAATTTGATCAAACCTATACATTATCTTTATATTGAAAACTATAAAATATTGCTGAAAGAAATTAAAGAAAACCAAAGTAAGTTGCTAAATGTATAATACATGTCTTATTCAATTATTTAATTTTAAAGAAAATAAAAACATAAAAAAGCATTAGAAATGATACAAAATTTCAAAAAAATGATGATATGAATTCAACAATGGTTGTTATATTACATACTGTTGTCTTCAAAGTAGTTGCTCATATTACCAGACATAAGCATGGAAAATTGGTCAAAAAATTAAGTATTAACTGTTCCTTTCAATAAACCAACACATATTAGTAGTACAATTATCTTACCTATCCTGTGTGTGTGTGTACATATCTATTTTTTTCTTCTTTTTCTTTTCTCCTTCCCCTCATCCCAGTTGTCCTTTCTTTTTAAGCAGTTTCTTTCCCTTTCATAATATCTATTGTACCTTTCAGATTTTATTTACTCTTTCAGGTTTTTACACTAAGGAGACAATATGATGTTTACACATGCAGATCTGATTTTATTTCATGTATGAGTATGGTCTCTTGTTGCATCCATTTATCTAAAAAGACTCAAGTTTACCTTATAGCTGAGTAATACTCCAGTGTATAACAATACATCTTTTTTATCGATTCTTCAGTTGATGGACATTTGGGTTGTTTCCAAGATTGAGCCATGACAAATTTTGCTTCTGTAAACATGGGTGCACATATATTGCTGTGGTATGATCTTTTCAATTCTTCTGGGAAGATACCCAGAAAGGGGACAACTGGATTGAATGGGACCTCTAATCCTAGTTTTTTGAAGAATCTCCACATTGATTTCCACCACGGCTGTACCAGTCTACACTCCCACCAACAGTGGAGAAGGGTTTTTTTTTCCCCCACAGCCCCTCCAACATTTGGTATTGGTTGATTATTTGATGATAGCCATTCTTTCTGGGATGAGATGGAGTCAAAATGTTGCTTTAATTTGCATTTCTTGAAGGACTAAAGATGTTGAACATTTTATGATATATTTATTTTCCACTTGTATTTCTTCATCTAAGAAGTGTGTATTCATCTCAGATGCCCATTTTTGGATTGGTTCTTTGATTTTGGAGGCTGACTTTTGTTTTAATTCTGTATATGTTCTAGATAGAAGTCCTTTATCTGAGGCACAGTTGGCTAAACTTTTTTCCCAACTTGTAGATTTTCTTTTTATTCTGTTGGTGATTTCTTTTGATGTGCCAAAACATTTCAATTAGGGTGACATCCCAGTTGTTGATTCTTTGAAGTATTTCCCGTACAGTTTGGTTTTTGTTCATGAGCTCCCTGCCTAGCCCTATGTCTTCAAGATTTCTACCTACTTATTCTTCTAGTAGATTTAGTGTTTCTTTTTTAATGTTTAGATCTCTCATCCATTTTGACTTTAGTGCATGGTGATAGACATGGGTCTAGACTTAGTCTTCAGCATACGGAAAGCCAGTTTTTCCAGTACCATTTATTAGAGAGGCTGTCTTTCTTCCAGTGAACATGTCTGGCCCCTTTGTCAAAGATAAGGTGGCTGAGTGTGTTTGTGGTTGTGCTTGCGGCTTGCAGTTTGTTCCACTGATCCTCATTCACAGTAGCTTTGTAGGATAATTTCAAGTCAGTAATTGTTATGCCTCCTGCCTTTCCTTCGTTGCCCAGGATTGCTTTTGCTATGCTAGGTCTCTTCTGCTTCCAGATGAATTTTAGGAATGTTTTCTCTAGATCTGTGAGGTATACTAATGGATTTTGATCAGGATTGCACTGAATCTGTAGAACAATTTTGAGAGCATGGCCATTTTCACAATGCTGGTTCTTCCTATCCATGAGCAAGGAGTATCCTTCCATTTGCTGAAATCCTCCTCCATCTCTTTTTTCAGAGCGCTATAATTTTCACTGCATAGATCTTTTACTTCTTTTGTTAGATTGATTCCTAAGTATTTCAGTTTTGGGGTATGATTGTGAAAGATGTGATTTCCCTAATTTCTCTCTCAGTATGTTTGTTGTTTGTGTATAGGAATGCTATTGATTTTTGAGTGTTGACTTTGTATCCAACTATGCTACTGAATTTATTAATGGAAGATTCAATTTCAAAATTGAGTCATTTCCCCTCAGATTAACCTATAAGTTCAACAATGTTTTAAGCAAAATCCCCAAAGACCTTTTGCAGAAAATCACAAACTGATTCTAGAAATTATTTGATTATGCAAAAGACTTAGGATGGCCAAAATATTTCAGAAAAGAATAAAGTTAAGAAACATATACTAACTCACTGGGCACTTATTATAAATCTACATTTCTGAAAATGATGTAATGTTGGCATAAGTATTTGCATGTGGATCAGTGAAACAGAATAGAGTCCACTGATAGACCCACACATTTTTGTGCACAAAGATGCTAATGCAACTCAATAAAATGTAGTCTTTTTAATACATGGTGCTGGAGAAAGTGGATACTCATTTGGAAAAGAAAATGAACTTTGACTCTTACCTTGTACCATGCATAAAAATTAATTTGAACTAGATGGTAAGTCTGAGTATAATGGCTACCCTATCTCCCACAAAATAAGACTGAGTCTTATATTAATTTTTGATCCAAAAGATGAGATAGGGCTTATTTTCAGGGAATATCTTGTTTTTTCATGTATAGGCAGTCTACATTTATTCATCTACAAAAATCTACGTTTATTCAGATACAGTCATGTCATGTTCTTCTGAAACAATATCTTAACTCTCCAATCCCCAGTGCTGGCCTGAAGTTCTCGCAACCTCATTTCCTGTAGAACCACTGGCCCCAGTCTCTCATGTCCAGTCACAGGGCTCTCAGCTGAGCTCTTCTTGCCCATGTAGTCTGCTTGTAGTGCATTGGCAACACCACCGTCAGTGCATTCTTCACCCGAGTCACCACCTCTCACAGGCCAGGGTTCACAAAATCTCCACTAAATCAAGTGCTAATTAAAGACTTCCAAGATGTGTAGGGTGACAAAGATAACAACAGTTAAGACGACGGCCCGCACAAACGCAGCAAAAAGTTGCAGGCACCAGAATTCAGGAAACGTTTCCTTATTTCATATGAGTGCATTAAAAGATCCATTACAATACACAAAGTATTAAATAATGATGATTCATATTAGACACAACCATATCCCTTCACTAGCAAACATGCATGTTATTTGTGTGTTGTATCTGTACTGCAACTGGTCACTTGGCACTAAGTCTCCAGTGAATCTATTTACATAGATGTTTGCCTCTTCTTCAAAGGTGCCCACTTGGGTATTTACAAATATTTCATTATAACTTATATTATCATTTATTTTAAACATTAATGTCAATATCATTTATTTATATTTAATTATATTTTAGTATTATTTTATAATTCAATGTATCTGTTGTGTCTTGAACTGATTATTAAATGCATCCATCTGGCTGGCAATCTTAACTGGGATTTATTTTGGGCATAGAGTTTACATTAAAAACCTCCTGTAAAATCATGCTATCACTTATTTTCCCATTAGTAGTTATTTTTGAAGGAATGTTATTAATAGTTTTTTTTGCTACCTGAAGTTGGCAAAGATTACTAAATAGGGCATGCATGTAAAAGCACAAACCATAGAATAAAAAATTGATACACTGGACTTGGTCAAAATTTAAATTTTAGGATTTTTAAATAGTGCTGAGGAAAGTGGAAATTTAAATGAAGAATAATAAAATGAAAGCATAAGTCATGAAAGAGGGAATTATTTTATAAAACATATCTGACAAAGGACTGGAATACTCTAGAATATTCTAGAGATCTAGAATATCTCAAGAACTACAGAGGATATCCGTAGGTAAACAATTTGATTAAAAAGTGAGTATTGAACATAGTTCACAAAAGAAAACATGTTAATGACCAATGAGTACATGAAAAGAAATTCGGTATCACCATTCAGAGAAATGAAATGAAAATTAAAGCCATAAGATACCTCCATATATAAACTGTATTAGCTAAAATTAAAAGAAATAACAATACTAAGCAATGGCTAGGATTTACAGACCTAGTAAATCTCCTTCATTGTTTGTGGAAAAGTAAGATGGTACCAGCCACTTGGGAAGACAGTTGGCAATTTCCTATAATCTAAAACATTCCATATGGTCCAGAAATTCCATTTTGAGGTATTTATCTGGGAGACATGAAAGCAAATATGTATATGTTATAATGTTTATAGTAACACTGTTAATTATAACCCCAAACAGGAAACTATTCAAATGGCTACCAACCAGTAAATGGAATTCTAGCCATTGATAAAAAGGAACAGACTAGCAAGTGCACTATATGGCAAAGATTATTTTTTTTTTAATATTACAGTAAAAGACACACTTCAATTAGTCTTCTTCAAAATCCTCTCTCTCCCTTGAAACACATTCTGTCTATTGTTCTCACCACCTGCTGAAGCAGTGCAGCAAGTCCTGTTTGTAACTTTAGTTATATGTCATGGCTGCTTCCATGTCCTGAGTTCATTCAAAATGTCTATTTTTCATGGTCATTTTGACTTGGGGAAGAGGCAGAAGTCACACAATCCCAGGTCCGGTAAATGAGGCAGGTAATGACACACAGTAATTTTTTATGAGCCTGCCTTTCCATTGAATGGTGCTTGGAACCAGCATTCATTGCACGTGTTTTCTATGACATCGGTAGAGAAACTTATAAAAGACAACTTCCAGAACTGCTTCCAAAAGTAGCAAGAATGATGGCGTTAGGGCATTCAAACCAACGGCGAGTATTTTGAGGAGAATTAATGGCAATGTGTCTTTTATTGTAATAAAATTTTAAATTTAAATATTCACTGTATACTTCAGTCAGACCACACATAATTCCATTGACTCTATTTTTATGTAATTCTTTTTTTTAAGAAAAGCCAAAACTGATTGTTACAGAAGGCAAAGCAGTGATTTGCCAAAGATGGAGAGGGAAGCTGGATTCGACAGAGACACAAATAAAGTTGTGGGAAGGGTGAAAGAAACGTCTTAGACCTTGAATGTGTTGGTCACATAGATAGATATTCACCAGAACTCCTCAAACTGTGAATTTAAAATGTAGACATTTTATTGTGTATAAGTTATAGCTCAGCAAAGCTGTTAAAAATATAATATAGGGTTCGGAGTTTAGCTCAGTGGTAGAACATTTGCTTAGCATGCACCACATCCTGAACTCAATCTGCAGCACCACGTGTATAAATATATGTATATAGAATAACATACATACATACAAAGATTAACCCAGTTGACTAACCATAGTGGCTATCATTTATTATTATGTTTTATGATAGGTACCTCACATACATTATCTGTGACTTTACCTTTACAAGGTGGTTATTAAACCTACTTTCCAGTTGGAAAAATAAAATAGAATATTAAAAGTTGAGCTGCAGAGATGGTCAATTACATGCACACAGTCACAGATCTAATATGCAGCTAAGCCAGTGTTCAGATGCAGGTTGGACTGTCCAACCCTTATGCTCCTGCTTCACCAACCAGACCACCATCTGTCCTCCTCGTTTAGGAAGCCAGAGAGGCACCAGGGTAGGCCCCGGGTACCAAGGACCCACCCTGAATGCAGTCAGAATATGACAGATATTTGTCTGCCAGGCAGTATATTGAGATGAGGAACAAATGTAATTGAGACTCCAGAGAATATTTGTTCTCCCTCGTGCAGTCCACAGGGAATGTGTATGCTTAATCCTTCATTAATTTGCTGCCCAAATGCTGCAGCCTGCGTGTGCTTTGCTGCAGAAGAAGCTGACAAGAAGGAATTGTAAGGTCGGCCTCAGGAAATATCTCTGAATTCTTGTAGGACCACAGGGACTGTTTGGACATGACAGTGAGGACCAGGGCTTCAGCATTTAACCGGAAGAGCATCTGGCTTGAGAGCCAAGGGCATTGCATCCGTGATCTTTTCCCAGCTGTGATATTTCTTTCTTTGGCAGGAGGGATTCACATTCCAGAACTGAAATTAGGGAATGGAAAATCCTGTAATCATAGCAACCACTCTCAGAGTGTTTGCTGTGAGAGTGTTTGCTGTGAGGTTCACACTTCATATCCATTACCCTATTTCCACACAACCAATCTGAAAAGGACACACAACTATTAGCTCAATCTTGCAGGTGAACTGAGGCCCAGAGAGACTGACTTCCATCAGGTATTCGGGCCTCTCCACATGACAAAGTGCTTCAGGAGAGATACCCGCAGCCCCAGCTCTAGGCAGTACATTGTGATGTATTGTTTAAGAAAATGCAGGTAGCTTCCTTCCCCCTTCTAGAGTGGCACGGTTTGCGTGTCCCCACCAAAATTCATGTTGGATATAGAATCCCCAAGGTCATATGTGAATAGTATCTGGGTAATGGACTTTGCAGAGGTGAATGGGTTATGGGGGCTCCGCCCTACCGAATAGATTGATCATGAATTAAAGGGTTATCCAGGCCATGGCTTTATTGTAAAAGTGAGCCCCTGCTGGCCAGCTTGCTCTGTCCTGCCACAACATCCTCTACCATGCCACAACCCAGCAGGAAGACGAACTGGGTGGGATGGCACAGCCTTGTAATCCTAGCATTTTAGGTAGCTGAGGCAGAAAGATTGAAAGTTCCAGTCCTATCTGGGCAACTTGGCAATTTAGGAGAACTTGTCTCAAAATAAAAAACAAATAAAAGGGCTGGGAGTTGTAACTCAGTGTGAAGACCATGGGTTCAATCTTATGACCCCTCCCCACCAAAAGAAGTCTTTTTAGGGCTCATACCTAAGGACTACAGCATTCTGGATTACTCTCACTGGCCTCCTGTCTATCTCGCCTGCCACCAAGCTCTTTCGCTGTCCTTGGCCACTGGGTCACCTGGGTGTGGACTCAGACACAGGCTGGTAGCACCTGGACTCTTGCTTTACCTTCATCTCTTGTTCTTGGGCTTTCTCGCTGCCCTGCAACCTCAGGATCCACAAAACTGTGACACTCAGGCATATAAGATCTGGAAGTACAGGCCAGGGGAGTGGACAGCTGTCATCGGGCTTGAAAAACTCTGATCTCCTTCTACTCACATCCCAGAATGGATGCCCTGAAATGCAGTGGCTCATTTGCCTTTTACAGTAAAGTTTTGTGCAAGGGAAGCCCAGATCCTCTTCCTTCCTCTGCTTCCTCTTTGGTATGGAGATGTGATGGCTGCTAGAGTTCCTTCCATCTTGCACTGCAAGGTCTGAGGATGAAAGCCACTTACTGAAGACAGGAGATCAGAAAGTCACAAACGGACCTGGTTCTTGTCACTGCGTGAAGCTCCTTGGCTCAGACAAACACCGATCCTTCTAATTTGCCTGAGTCACCATGTGCGGGTCTCTACGATCGGCAGCTAAGTGAACATGCAGAAGGTGCACTCACTGTAGGAAAATATCTAATTTTTTTTTTACTTATGGGCAAATGAATGATAAAAGCCCTTCTTTAAGAGAGGAAAATGTGAAATGAGAAGCACAAGCTGCTGTTTGAGGGTCTGTTAATGAAAAGCAAGCTTGGAAGTGAGTCCCTTGGACCTACAGTGCTTTTGTTTACCCCAATGGTCTGCTATAAATTCCTTGCTCTGTGCTAATAGGGAAGCTGAATTTACGGTTTAGTGAACTAAGCATTTTTTTTTTAATTTGCCAACCAATTAGACTGAGGTGGCGGACCCTGGGAACGTAAGTTTGACTGTTCTCGCTTCCCTTTACAAGTCACAGATTTCTTCCTGCCAGTCAGGGCAGGGGTAAGAGCCCTCATGTAAAATTATTTGACCATAAAGCCTATCTTTACCATTTGAAGAATATATTTTCTTTGTTTATGAAGGTTAAGGTTTATGAAACAATGTTTAAGTTAATAGAAATCATGAACCTTGGCTGATGTCAGCTTAGGGATAATATATTAATCTATTTTAATGTTGATTATTCCATATATAACTAGCTTTAAAAAATAGACCCACCAGTTTTCTTTCCCATTTCTTCCCTTAAATTGAATCACTTATTTTATGCTCACTGCATGCATTCTAGTTTTGAGCAGGCTACAAACTGAATGCCTGCCACAGTTATTTTAACAAGCCCAAATCAAATGAAAATGCACCAAACAGACTCAAAAACTAAGTCAATATGATATTTAATCCTTTCACACTACCTTAGACACAAAAAGAACAAATCTCCCTCACCTTGACCAATCCCTGTATCCTTAATGGGTGGCTCTAATTAACCGTTACACTTTTTGTCCTCAGTTGAGCCTGACCCACATGGATTCACAAGTCTCAATACAGTGCAGAGTGTTCTTCACCAAACAGTTGACACTTCCACAAAGAAGAACACCTACTCACCATCCGTGATGTATGTATGTATGCATTCAAGTCATTCAAAGATTGAGTGGAGGGGTGAAAATACATCCATGCCTCGCCTCACTAAAAATTGTTACTTAATCATCACAAGAAAGCTCAGCTAACCCACCAATACATAGGAACACATTCTGCGTAAATACCAACAACAAGGGGGTCCTTCTAGTAGGAGGCTTCTGCTGAGCTCTGCACCCCAGCTTAGACATGCTCCCTGTTCATAGATTCTAAAAATTAAAAAAGACCACAATTCTATCTCATCCCTAACATATTTGATATTTGCTCACAAGGTTATGCAAAGTATAATAGGCTTATGCATATAATAACCAGGTCCAAACATCATAGTGGACTTCTAAAATACTAACCCAAAAGCTCAGGCTTGAAGTTTATCAATAAGGAAACCATTATAATTTTGTATGGAAGAACCAACAAACCAACAGGCCCACAATTTTGTCAGAGCAAAGAGTTACCCTTTAAAATAGGAGAACAGATTATATTCTGGGACCAACTTTCTGGGATCGTGCCCATAAAGATAAATCGGTTATGTTTTAAAGCCACCAACTGTAGGGGTTGGGGATATAGCTCAGGGGTATAGCACCTGGCAGCACAAGATTCTGAGCTCAGTTCTTGGCACAAAGGAAAAAAGGCCATCAACAGTAGAAGTTCCAAACATTCTAAAGCTTCCCATCTTCCTGTAGTGTTTCATCAAGCCTAGTTTATTCTTTTTGTTTCTTTAATTATACAATACTTGTCAGGACTGGGGCAGTTTTATGTAATTGGTATGTTCTGGGCTCTAGAGACACAGTTGGAATCTACAAATGTGTAGTCATTTAACCCTTAACAGAGTACAAAGGGTGGGGGATCCTGACTCCAACCTGAACCCACTTCAATATGTCAATAAACACATCCCAAACACGAGCTAGGACTCACAGTACCTTATCTGGGGACTGAACACAGGTTTCTCCAAATCCTTGTATTTGAAGTGTTTCCCCAAAGTACTTTCCACATTCTTAAAATCAATTTGAATAAAAAGCTCAAATGACCTTTTCCATTTTTAATTTCATGTGTGCAGCTGTGATCTGGAAATAATTTTTCTCCT
Organism: Dinomys branickii; assembly: GCA_004027595.1. NCBI lineage: Eukaryota > Metazoa > Chordata > Mammalia > Rodentia > Dinomyidae > Dinomys > Dinomys branickii. Next base: position 61,116 of record PVLD010004997.1, on the reverse strand, counting down.
ATTTGATGATCATTGAAATTGCATATTAAAGAGTCATTTCAAAGTCTGCCAGGAAAAATGTGGTTAGAGAAAGGGTTTTACAAGATACATACAGTTATACACCACGTAACCGCATTTCAGTGAGTGAGAGACCGCACAGACAATGGTGTCCCATTCATTACAAAGGAGCTGGAAAAATCCTGTTACCTGACACTGTCACCGTACCATTTCACAAATACCGCTGTGCTACAATTGCCTACAGTATTCAGTATAGTAACATACTATGTAGGTTAATACGGTAAGAGCAGTAGGCCAAACCCCATAGCCTAGGTGTACAGGAGTTTACACCATTTAGGTTGTTGTGAGTTTGTTCTATGACGTTCACACAAGGACAAAATTGCCTAACATGTTTCTCATGATGTAACTCTATTGTTAAAGAGATGCGTAACTCTGTATTACCTGGAGAACACAATGACATACATACACACATATTACAAATGTGGATGCATGATATGCATAGACACACAGAGAGACACGCTGCAAATAGTTACACATGATGTTTGCATATATTATACATGCATGTGGCTTCATGCAAGTATTTGAACCTTTTTGAAAATGTCACAAGACAGCTTATTGTTCCCCTTTTCCACATTTGAAGGAGAATAAAAGGCTGGGCCCTCTTCAAGACAGAATGAAAACTTCTCCCCTGAATAAGAACCTAACACAGCCTGGGCCCCAACCTGCACGTGTTGACCACTCAGCCTTCATACTGGAAGGATGTCCCTCCCTCTCTCACAGTAATGCTCATCTGATTTGCTGTGGCCCTACTCTGAAGCTACACTCCATACATACCCCCACCCCACAGAGCATTCAGGACACTCCTAAGTCCAAAGGGGACACCTGAACATCCAGAGGGATGGTGAGGAAGAGCCCTCATCCCTATCACCCAAGGTTGAAAGATATAAGTAGGCCCCACCCTGCCCTCTCCCGGCCATTGCTTTTCCCTCTCTGGTGAGATAAAAGTCCAAAAACAACCCATATTGTCAGCTAGCATGCAGGGCATGACCGTGACACTCTTGAGGAGAGCTCAGGGCAAGGTCCATGCTTTTAGGCTGAAGCAAATCAAGCCCTAAAAAAATGAAATGTACTCTCTTTCAGACAACTTGTCAGGTTTTAGTCTTTGTATTAACACGAGTCCTGACTGTTGGGAAGTGACACCTTTATATACCAAGCTAATTGGCTTTTGGCATTGACTCACTCTACAGCCAAGGGAATGAATCAGCTAATCATTTCTGGTCTACGTGGTGCCCGTTGCAGGGGAGGTCAGAGGTCCAAGATGACTTGATGTCTACCCTGCAGAAAATGTGCCAACCATCAGGGCACCACTAAGAAACTCCTCACACAGATGTGAAGTAAAGGAGCCAATAGCCACAAGACTTTTCGACTTACTCAGCCCTCCAAAGGGAAGGTTGCTATAATACTTTTAAAATTTTTATCTTTGCAGGAACTGCCTTCAGATGTTAATAACGGATGCCTCATTCTCTTTACAGGTACGTATTTAAATACACTAGAAGTGGGAATTAAGACAAAGGAGGCAGCCCCTCACCCCACCCTATCATCTGGAATTCTAGCTTCTTGTCGTACTTGTTATTCTTTATAAAAAATTACTCATGAGAAAGATGAATAACAAGGCTCTTCCCTTGGGGTAGGGAGATAGTTCTTTTTTAATTTGAAAAATAAAGTACTTAGCAATCCAGACAAGTTGAACAGTTTCACATCACACCCCCACTTTACTGATTCATAACAGCATTTAGCATTTGCACAGTTCACAGAGTTCTGAAATCATTTGTAAAGCTTTCCTCGGGGGTTACCTCGCTTCTAAACCAACAAATGCCATGACAGACAGGAAGTGAATAATGGAAAGGGCTATGGTGAGTAAGAAACAGAATTGGGAGTGGGGCTGAAAGCTCTTGAGCCTCTGCTGTGCAGACTAGGAAGGAGAGTCAGGCTGGTAACCAGGTGGGGAGCTGACCTGAACATGACTCTTCCATTCTCCTATCATCAAGGCAGTGCGTCCCCCGCAACACTGTGAGCTTTCCCTTTAGTACCCCGATTGCAACCCTCACTCATTTATTCCACAGACAGGTACTAGGCACCTACCCTGTTATCAGTGCTTGGACTCAACATAACCTCAGAGATACTGTCGGTTTGGGTATGGACCATGGCAATAAAGTGACTCATGTAAATATTGCAATGAAGCAAGTCATGCAATTTTTTTTGGTTTCCTAGCACATGTAAAAGTTATGCTGACACTGTGCTGTGACCTATGAAGTGTGCAATAGAATTATGTCTTTAAAATGTAGATGCCTTAATCTTAACATGTTTCACTGTTAAAAAATATTCACAGTCATCTGAGCCATTGGGAAAATGGCACCTATAGACTAAGTCAATAGAAAGTTGCCCAAAACCTTCAATCTGTAAAAAGCCCACACTAGATACTGTGGGCTTAACAAAGCGAAGCATAAGGAAATGTGTTCCTTTGCTGTGTTAGACACTGAGAATGCCAAAATATGGAATGGAAGAAATAAAGAGTGAGGGCAATTCCACTTGCCATGAGAGAGGGAGGAAACTATTAGTCCCCCTTGTAGATTCTGTAGCTGGGATGCAAGAATTAAAATGATGAAAGGTTATTAGGGAAAAAGATTGCTTATGCATGCAACACACATACACAAGGGGAAACTTAGTGATAACTTAGTGAGGTATTAAAACATGGGGATTGTGTACATTCTTAACAAAAGTTGATACAGTTGTGAACAAATAACAAAACAAAGGAAAGAGGGTTGGGGATTCTGCGTGCAGCAAATTGTAACAAGATACATATATGAAGAAAAGAAAAGTAGTGGGAAAAGGAGATATTTTAGTAAAGTTTGTGCAGACTCAATGGGTGCCAACTTCCTGTCTCTGGTGATAATAGTACAAGACCGGAAAGGGAAAACATTTACCCAAAGGAAAACTACAATCTGCTTCTAATCACAAAAAAGAGAACAGAGAGCTTTTCCCGCACGTACTGTTTCTCAATCACTTTCAGAAGGGCCTGCCTAGCAAGTGCAAGGTCCTTAGTTCAATTCCCAATGCAGAAAAGATAATCACTTTCAGCTCAAAATAATCCTTACAGTGTTATGGAAGCACAGGTTTGGAAACATGCGGTTTCCCTCGGTGGTAACAGGGGGTAGTCATTGAATATTCTCCAATGAAGGCATACCCGGGCCAGTCATTGTTAAATTCATTAAGTAGAATGATGAAGGAAAGGCATGCAGGCACAGGGAACAGCCAGAGTGAAGGCAGAGTGTTTTCTGAAAACCTGGGGCACTGAGTGTGCTGTCCAGGAAGGGTTACTGCGCATTGACGGTCAAGCTAGCTCTGAGAACAGAAAACAGTCTCTTGCCATGGGGGTGGCAGACAAAGAAGTAAGAGTGTGCAGAGATGGGCAGTGGGAACTGAGGGGTAAACAGTCATATTCATAGGGTTGGGAGGGACCAAGACGAAAGAAAGGGAAGCAAATAGCATCTATTCTCTCTCTAAAGAATGTTACCAAGGGAAGGGGGAGAGGCTCCACTGACTCCTTCTCCTACATGCTCAGCTGACCTGAATCCTTATTCCCCAACAAAATAAAAAGGGAAGGACAATAGCAACTTCTATTACCTGTCATTTGTGAAGCAGAATTTAATTTATAAAAATAGAATGTACAGGGCAAAGCACTAGTTTCCACTTTCAGTGAAAGCCTGTCTTAGAGATTGAACAGGGTTCTCGCCTATTCAATAAAAGTGAACTTTACCATGGAACCTCTAGGTAGGAAACCAAGTGTGTCCCACTGCTCGCAGTCAGCAAAGCAGCTGAGGCAGCGATGCCTGTGGAAAGCCTCTGTTCTCACCAGTTCACTTTGCAGTTTTCAGCTGTCCTGAAACAAAAATAGTCAGCAATATGAGTGGTAGTGATGGAGGAAATTATAAAAAACCACAGCAGAAATTAATGCAATTGAGACTAAGAAAATAGTACGAAGAATCAATGAATTCAAACATCAGTTCTTTGAAAGATTAAATAAAACTGACCAACCCTTACTCAACCTTATCAAGAAAAGGGAAAGAAAAGACTCAATTTCATTCAGTTAGGAATAAAAAGGGTAAAATCATAATAGATCTGGCAGAAATCCAGAAGATTATCAATACCTACTTCAAGGACCTGTATTCTACTAATACGAAAAACAGAGAAGTGGACAAATTTCTAGATACATATTAATTACCACAGCTGAATCAAGAAAATATAAAAATTCTAATTAACCCAATATCTGTCAATGAAGTTGAAAATGTAATTTAAAATCTACCAACTAAGATAATCCCATGTCTTAATGGATTCACTGCTGAATTCTATAAGAAATTTAGAGAGGATCTAATGCCACTACTCCTCAAACTCTTTTCAATGAAATTAAAAGGGAAGAAATATTCCCCAATTCATTCCTAGAAGCAAATATTACCCTGATACCAAAACCAAGGATCCAAACAAAAAAGAGAACTACAGGCCAGTCTCCCTAATGAACATGAGATGCAAAAATCCTCAGTAAGATACTGGCAAAGAGAATGCACCAAATCATTGAGATTATACACCATGACCAAGTAGGATTCATCCTAGAGATGCAGGGATGGTTCAGCATATGCAATTTGGGGTATGTTAATACATCATATTAACAGAACCAAAGACATTTAAAATCACATGATCATCTCCATAGATGCAGAAAAAGGGATTGACAAAGTCCAACCCTCATTTATGATAAAAAAAACCTACAGAAAATTGGAATAGATGGTCTTTACCTTGATCTGATGAAAGCCATCTATGATAAACCAACAACCAACATCAAACTAAATGGACAAAAACTGAAAGCTTTCTCTCTAAAATCAGGAACAAGACAAGGATTTCCACTGTCACCACTCCTTTTAATATAATTCTGAAAACATTAGTGAGAGCAATTAGATAAGAGAGAGAGATGAAAGTAATAAGGATAGGAAAGGAAGAAATGAAATTATCATTATTTGCAGATGACATGATACTCTCCATAGAAGAACCCAAAAACTCCACCAAAAGACTTCTAGATTTAATAAACAAATTTAATAGCCTTGCTGGATACCAAGTCAACACTCAAAAATTAATAGCATTACTGTACACAAATAACAAGCTCCCTAAGAGATAAATTAGGCAAACCACATGTTTCATGATAGCATAAAAAATAAAGTACTTAGGAATCAATTTACTGCAGGAAATAAAAGACATTGAAAATTATAATAACTAAAAAATGGAGATCAAAGAATATACCAGAAAATAGAAAGATATCCCTTGTTCTTTGGTAGGTATAGTGAAAATGGCCGTACTTCTGAAATTATTATATAGATTTAATTCACTCCTGATCAAAATATCAATAGCATATCTGACAGAATTAGAGAAAACAATTCTAAAATTCATTTGCAACCATAAGAGATCTAGACTAGCAAAAGCAATTCTGGGCAACAAAGGCAAGACAGGAGGGATCACAATTCCTGACTTGAAATTATACTACAAAGCTACTGTGATTTAAAAAAAAAAGCATCATACTGTCAAAAAACAGACCTGAGAGTCAATGAAATAAATCAGAAGATATAGAAACAACTCCAAACACATTCAGCCACCTTTCCTTTGACAAAGGGCCAAATATATTCACTGCAAGAAAGAACCTCTTTAATACCTGGTGTTGGAAAAAGTGGCTGTTCACGTGCTGAAGACTAAAAGTAGACCAATGTCTATCACCATGTACTACACTAAAATCAAAATAGATCAAAAATCTAAATAACAAGACAGAAATACTAAAGGTGCTGAAAGATATAATATGTAGCATTCTTGAAGACATAGGCATGGGCAAAGACTTTATGGGCAAAACCCCAATCATACAGGAAATAGTACAAAGAATCATGTCTTGGTTACTTTTCTCTCGTTGCTGAGACAAAATACCCCAACACCCAAAATGAAGGAAGGAAAGGTTTATTTAGCTTACAATTTGTGGAGGGTTCAGTCCATATTTGGCTGGCTCAGAGGCAGAGTGGCACATGGCAGAGGGCAAACTATTCATGGCAGCAGGGCACAGCAAAAACAACCAGCAAAAGGGAGGAATGGCTGCATGCAGCCTCTCTCCTTCCCTTACATTGTAAACAGGCTACCTCCACCCAGAGGGCATGTAGCTCTCACACGATCTCCACGCCTTCCTCTTCCACAGGCTCAGAATGTATACAAAGTAAGCACTCTGGCTTCCTGCTGAATCACTCAGCCAAACCTCTAGATTCCCCAAGTTGACAAAATGTATCAACCATAAGAAATCAATAACTGGAATCTCATCTTATTAAAAAGCACAGCAAAAGAAACCACCAAGAGTGAAGAGACCACCCACAGAGTGAAAAAATATTTTTGCTACTGTTCCTCAAGCAAAGGGCTAATATTAGAATATATAAAGAACTCAAAAAGCCAGATACCCCCAAATTTAAATACCCAATCCAAAAATAGGAATTTGAAATGAATAGACACTTCTCAGAGGAAGAAGCAGAAATGGTAAATAAATATATGAAAAAATGTTCAACATCACTGGTCATTCAAGACATGCAAATTAAAACAACATTGAGATTCCATCTCACTCCAGAAAAAAAATACCTATTATCAAGAGATAAACCACTAACAAATGTTGGTGGAGCTGTGAATGAGCATGAATACTTTTCCACTGTTGGAGGGAGTGTAGAATGGTACAACCACTGTGGAAATCAGCATGCTTGGAAACTCCTCAAAAAAGTAACATTCCATTTGACCCAGCTATTTCCCCTTCTTGTTAACTTCCCAAAAGATTTACAAGCATCATATCACAGCAATATATGCAACTGATGTTTGTAGCAGCACAGCTGGAATAGCTAAATCTTGGAAACAATTCAAATTCCCATCAACCAATAAATGGATAAAAAAGTGGTTATTTTTTATACAATGGAGTACTACTCTGCCATAAAGAAGGATTAACTTGAGACATTTCTAGGTAAATGGATGTACCTTGAGAACATACTCTTAAGTGAAATAAATCAGACACACATGTTTAAATATCACATTGTCTATCTGGTGTGAGAAACTGAAAGGGTAAATGAGGACCAAAATGTATAATAGATATTTGGAAATAGGAAGAAAATGTTCAAATAGGAAGGGGAACAAGAGAGGGGGTAGGGGAAAGGAAGAAAGGGAAAAGAAAAAAGAATAGAAGGAAAATGGAAACAAAGCTTTTGTAAATAAAGAGGAGAAGAGGGATTGAAGGGAGAAGAGGGGCTTGGTAAAAAAAAAAAAAAAAAGAATCAGTTATCTATTACATATAGGTCTAAATTCCCTATGATGAATGTGATCATTCTGTATCTCTAAAATGTGTCAATGAAATTAATTTTAAAAGTAAGTGGTAGAATATCAGCTAAGGTTGGCATAACTAGAGGAAGTCTCCACCGACCACTGGATTGAAGCAGACAGTACACAGGAAAGGTCTCCGTGGAGAGCCAGAGGGGCCAGCTCAAGACCAAGTCACTCTCACGAAAACCGCCACTCAAAGTATGAACTGTATGGGTCCTTGTGTGTTTTCAGAATGGGGCAAAGGAGCCAAAACCATCCCACTGGCCCCTGGGGCTTCACTTCTGGTTATCTGGCCTCCCCCTAAATTGGCTCAAATCTGGTTCCGAGCAGCCAACCCCCACCCTCAATTATTTTCATCTATTTACTTAAATATAGAATCATCCTATTGATTTCCTTTCTTTTTAAAATTATTCGAAAACATTAGCAAACTGCAGAGTAAAAAAATTCTCATTATTCTACTATTTAAAAAGCAACTCTACAGATAAGTTAAAAATCTCCTTACCTGTCTAACCCCATAGAGATGATTTATGAAATAATGTACTCTTTACTCTAATTTTCCCTTAGTATATAGATACAAATAAACTAACAGGACAAAAAAGAAACACAACATAAAATTGAACTCCAACTTGTTTGTTTTTTTTTTTATCTCATATGTCTTTATATGTTTCCTAAAAATACTGTAGATCCTCTCTCTGCTTAGATAATGGCATCATGCTCTAAAACATGGATATAAAAATTCATTCAGCCGTGAAGTCAGTGATAAGGATTTACCCTTGTCTGTTGTGCTATTACCCATCATACTCAATGACCATCCTACAAATGAGTCTACCACACCAACAATAGAAAGGAATGAGAACATCAACATCCAGATTAAGCAAGCACTTCATCCCCATCCTCTCAACCACTCACCAGCATTAAACACGGATGAATGTCCCACCTTCTTAAAACTTTCTTCTCCTGGCTTCTATGTGAACACACATCCCTTTGTTTTCTCACTACCCACAACCACTGCTTTTCCAGCTGATGGCCCTACCGGGAAGTGATGGCACCTATAAGAGGCAGGACCAGCGTGAAGGAAGTTAGGTCATTGGAGGCATCTACTTAAGGGGTAACTGGGATCCCAGCCCCTTTCTCTCCCTCTCTCTGCTTCCTGGCTGCCATGCGATAAGCAGCCTCCCACCTGCTCCTTGCCACAGACTCAAAAGCAGCAGAGGCAGCTGAACCTGGGCTTAAACCTTCGAAACTGTGTGTCAAAATAAGTCTTTCCTCCTTTAAGTTGACTTGTCTTGAATGTTTTGTCATAGCAGAGGAAAGCTGACTGATTCAATGTGAAAGAGCAAGTGAAGTGCAGGGTCCTGAGGCAGTGCATACCCTCATGTGCAGAGCAAGAACGCAGTGATGTGCCCGGAGTTTAGCAAGGAGGACAGGGCAGGCAGAGAGAAAACCACAGTTTGTGGAGGAGAGGGTTCTTTCTTAGCCACTTGCCTCCTCTCTGAGATACGATTCCTGACACCAGCCACTTAAATGAAGAAAGGTTTATTTTGACCTATGTCAGCCCATAGTCAGCTGTCTCTGAGAGAGGAGGGCACGGAGGACAGTTGCTCATGGCAGGGCAGAAAGAATCAGAGGGAGCCGAGGACAGAGCTGAGAAGAAGATGACTCTTGTAGGCCACGCCCATGGGGGGGCCCTGCCTGTTCTGACCAGACCCTGCCTCTAAGCAGCAAGTAGATATACCTGCCCTGTAATCCAGTAACCATTCAAAAGCCCCCACCTATGAGCCCAGGAGGCTTTGGGCGACATTTTAGATCTACTCTGTAACAGTTCCCCAGATTCCAGGGTCAGCCGTGTGAATGGCTTATTGCAGGACAGTGGAGTCTGGGCAGTGCTCAAGAGTGGTGGGAATCCAGTTGGGATACACAGGACTTGCTTGAGGATCAGGCTGTGGGATGTGAGAGAAAGAGAGGAGTTGCTTCGCTTTTCTCACCCATTATGGGATGTAGAAGAGGTCCTGGACATCTTTTCTTCTCCCCCAACTCATTTTCTGAAGGTGGCTACATCTCCTCTTGGGTTTTATGTACCACCAACGTTCTGATGACATGGAGTGGCTCTCTACATGCCTTCTTACAAGTGCCATCTACACCCAATGGACTACTTCAAACATAACACACTCAAGCAGAACTGTTGACAACCCTACCCCGAAGCCTCCTCCCAAAGCCTTCTCCCGTCTTAATTAAAGAGTGCTGCATAAATGCTCAGGAACACAGGACTCCACATCCAGCCACTGTGTTCAGATTCTGGGTGTGCCTCCCCAACTTCTCTGTTAAATCCCAATGGTAAGGGGATGGGATTAGAAGGGAATACCTTTGAGAAGTAATTAAGTCATGAGGAGAGACAATCGTGAATAAGACTCATGCCCTTAGAAAGAGACCTTAGGAACCTCATTTCCTGTTCATCAACACAAAAAGACATGGTGAGCAGGCACCCTGTTCATGGTATTTTGATATAATATACTTAGAACAAGTACTTAGAACTGTGGCTGGGGCTGGGTAAAGCCCAGTGTTTTCTATTATGTTACTGTCACTATTCTTCAATGCTAATGCTCTGAGATCACTCAAAACACAGGAGGGACGCTGTCCAGTAAAAGTAAAATCATTAGTTATTTTAAATCAGTTATTCAACTATGATTTAACTGGGTGAACTAGAGCAATGAAAACAGCATGTTATTTGAAAATAACAACTGATTCTAAACCTTCTACTGCTTATAAACCGGTTGTCCTTGGAAAGTTACTATGCTGAGATTTCTTCCTAATGTTTAAAATAGGAATAATATTTCTTACTCCTCAGGGTACTTGCAAACTTGAAATAGGGTAGTGTATACAGAATGTCAGCTCAGTGCCAGATAGCAGCTATTATTATTAAGAAAAGGGATTTGGCTTTCTGAGCCTCAGGTTAGTCCTGTAGCATCAAAGAAGCAATTGAGAATAAATTGGTCTCTAACATATCCATTGCTCACTCAAGAAAATGAAATTACAAGCCTTTGGTGAAGTCCCAAGCTGCTGGGAAGGGATGTAGCCTTGGACCATAATGGAAAACTTTTGTTAGGGTGGGGTGGGGTGGGGTGGGGCAGACAAACTGTTTTTCTGATTACAACAACCATTCCTTGAGGGTCACCTTAGTCATCAGTCCAGACCTCAGGGGCAGAGAGTGCAGTAAGTCCATTTCCAACTGTCTGCCTTCAGTTCTCAGAGCATAACAAAACCATTGATGTTTAATATTTAAACAGAAACTTTCCATTATTAATCACTTTAAGGCCCAGTGTTGATTATAAAAACATAATAGATCGGGTCTTATTTTGAAAGCTTGAATTTTAATGACTGATATAGAAATCAGAACTTCCAAAAAATTTGAACTCGTTGGTCCTCTGGAGATTGTTCTTTCTGCTGGCCAGAGTGCTGGGCAGTTTTCCTGGTTCCCTGGGGCTGCCTTTCTTGCCCCAGATCCTTCCCTGCCTGCAGGCATCAACTGTCACCAGGATGGACGCTACAAGCTTCCCACACAGTGTGCCCAGCAGACTTCCTAACCCCTGAGTCTCAAGACCACAGCCATGGTAAGACCCTAGGATTGCTCCCAGCCAAACCTCAGCTCCTGAAGTCCCAAGCTGTAGAAGCCATGGAACATCTCACCCAGCCTAGGAGATTAACCCCAGGTACAGGTTTCTACTTAAAAATAAGCTCACAGTTTCATTGCTGGTCACTTCTGGGGAGTTTTGTGAGGGTGATTGATTTTCCACTATTTCCTAGTTCGACAGAGCCTGCACTGCACAATGGACCTCAGGGGTGAGGGAAGTTGGAGGCAGCAGGGGGATGGCACAGTCCTCTCACAGGTTCCCGCTGTCTGTTTGCAGGTGTAAACTGGAGCTCGCAGCTGATGAGACAACTGGGGCTGAGTGATTTGCCCACTTCCATGGAGTAGGCTAGCCAGCTTTCAAGGGGTGGGGATCCCTTTAACACTAATGATTTTAAAACACAAGGTTCTTTTTTTATTTTAAAGAGAAAAAAAGCAATAAAACCAAATTTCAAGACAGGTTAGTAGGAGAGTCACAATAATTAATATACTGCATATTATTGTCCTTGTAATAGTTATTCAGAGTACAAAATATTGTTCAAACAATATTATCATGAACTTTTCCTTTCAATGAACTAAGAGAAAGTAGCTGTATAACTATCTTAACTATATTATGTATAAATTTTTTTTCTTTTTCCTTCCTTTCCCCACTCCCCATCATAATTTGTCTTTTCTTTTGAAGAATTTCTTCCCAATTTATAATCTCTATTGTACATTTTGGCCTTTATCTACTCATACAGACATAAGATTCATAGAAATAAAGTTTAATAAGGCATGTGTGTGACTTAAATAAAACTAAATTCAATGAAAATCCCAATCAAAAATTTTCCAGGACTTGAGGTAAAAAAACATTGATTTTGAAGTTCCTCTGAAAGAATACACAATTATAAAAAGGAAGAATAATACATTTGTCCTATTGAATATTAAAACATAGTATAAAGCATAAATGCTAAAACATCATACAGCAATTAACAGAAAGTTAAATAGTACATTATCCAGAAACAGATTCATGGATGTGTGAGAATATGACACATGATCAAAGTTAACTATTGAACAAAGTAAGTTGGGAAAACTGACTAGACTTTTGGAAAAACTGAAATGATCAATATCTAGCAGCCATGTGATACGCAGTGATGCATGTTGTAATCCCAGCTCTCAGGAGGCTGAGGCAGCAGAACTGCTGCAATTTCAAGGCCAGCCTGTTTCACGCTACATAATGAGTTCAAAACAACCTGTCTCAAAAAACCAAGAAAGAAAATAAATGATCAATATCTAAACTAAAATAAATTTTACATGGAGCAAGTGTCTAAATGTTAAAATATGCACTTTAATTAAAGTACTCAATGAAAGCACAGGTAATTTATTTATAATCTTAGCATGTACCTCTTTAGATGGTCATCTAACTCTGCATATCAACATTCCAAAGTGAGACCCAGCAATCCCATTCATGGCACTTTTTCCCTAGGAGACAGTGGGACATCAGAGTTTACAGAGACTATGTATAAGCTTGTTCTTTAGGCATGGTGAACAATATTGAAAAATTGGGGAGGAAAATCTACATATTGAAAGAAAAACAATTATAGCATATTCATAAAATGAAAATCTAACAACCAATTCAAATAATGGCATGTAACTATATTGATACCCTATTGTGTGGCTGTCCCAAAGAAGCATTGGATTTAGTCATTTAGTTAGGTGTAGGGGGGATCAAAGCCAGTGTGGAGCCTATGCTCATCTATGCTGATCCCTGTCTGTGTCACACACCTACACCTCGCCCCCACTGTTCTTGTTTACAGCCCTGATAGCTATCTGTTTGTACTTGCTGATCTACTCTCCTTAACACCAGGGAGCGTTGTCCATAACCTTGCTATCTAGAGCTGTGGTTTCTCCCATCAACAGACAATTCTGCCATGTGAATACAACTACTTTTGACTTCTGGGAAGATGGCGACCGGGTAAGTAGAAGAGAAAGATCCTCCCAGAGGACCACCATCCAGATACTGGATTATAGCAACATGAGAAAGACAAGAAAGAGAGAATCGGGTCCCCTGGTATCAGGAAGGATTTTCAATGAGAATTGAAGCCATCAGAAAGAGCAAAAAAGATTCCTTCCTGAAAAACAGTTCGGATGGCTGCCATGGCACAGTTAAAGAACAGAGGAGAAAGAGGGAGTCACCACTCCATACACACCCTCAGCCCCTCTCTTATTACTACACTCACAGCTTCAGCTTCAGAAGCCCGTGCTCACAGAAGCCTCCCAGCTCAGCAAGAGGAGAGCGAAACTCCGAGAACTGGGCCAAAACTGAAGCAGAGAAAGTGCAGCCCAGAAAAGAAGCAGTCGGGAGGTACTGCTGAATCCATCTTGATGATGAAAAGGAACAACCGCCACTAAATCAGCATACCCACTCTGCAGCGACCTGCCCTGATCACCGCCTTGAGGCAAGGCGGAGACAAACCAACAAGTACATAGCCCGCCACACCCAGCTCCACACCTGCCCCGAGGCTGTGGCCTGCCGCCTCTCCCCTGTGAGAGCAACTACCAGCAGGGGCAGCAGAGAGTGGCGGCAGTGACCCTGGGGCCATGGCAAATCCTGGGGATCCAGCCAAAGAACAAACGGGAACTGGAGCACACCAGCAAGAGTGAGGTGCAGATGGAGGAGGGCCAGACTGCCCCGCACCCATCTCACTCCAACCCCAAGCAGGAAGCACGAGCTGAGGTCCCAGGCTCCAGGTCTCGCCCTGAACCTCCTCTATGAGCACCTTGAGACTCGGCACCCCTCATACCCAACATGTGTTCCAGACAGCAACGGGCTGAGACCACAGGCTTCAGGACCCACTCTCAACTACTATTATGAGCACTGAGAGGGACTTCATACCACTTGCAAATATGAACCTTGTATCAACTCATAGAGACAAGTTATACAAAAAGCAGGAGTCCTGGAGATGGAGAGATGACAACATACTCTACACAGAAGACCCAAGAAACTCCTCTAATTGTCTCCTAAAACTAATAACTAAACTTAGTACACACCCTGGACTACCTCAGTGAGAATGGGTGGGGGAGATTTCAAGACACTTGTGCCCAGCATCATAAGTGTACCCAATGCCCAGCTGTGTAAGGGGTGGGGAGCAGCAGCACTGAAGATTGAGAGGTTGGAGGAGGTGAAGACCTGGAAGTAGGGTGCAGACCTGAACTTCTAGCTGGGGGGGCACAGCCTTCAAAGAGTCATAGATGCCCTGCAGGGAGACACTGGTGGCATATGGAGGGACCCCAGGGGCCTTGACAGGGAGCTCAGCAGCCTGTGGGAGACAGGGGCTCTCCGCAGACTACATGAAAACCCTAGGATCCTAGATTGGGCCCCTGGGTGCCTGGTGACAGGGCAGAGCCTGGCAGTCTGCAAGGGTGACCCCGTTGACTCAACTGGACCCCAAGGGCCTCGAGGGCTTGTCAGTGGGGTATTGACCATAATGTGCCTGGGTCCCTGCCTATCTACCATCTTTGAGGATGAGTGCTTTTCCACCTAGTGCCATAGTAATTTGTGTACATCCATGTTTGTTAAAACATAACTTGAAGCAGCCATGTGAGAGCTGCTCCCAATGTGAGAGCCCGAAGGAGTAAATAAATCAAAAAGTACAGCTATTATCAGAGGTAAGACGACTGCTTGGATGGGAGAACAACGAAGATGAGGGTGGAGAAGACTGATTGATCAACCATACATGCCTTTGTTTGTATAACTGAGTAACCAACTTCAAGATAACATTATTTCATACAGTAACCATTGTTAATTGCCTACTATCTTCTCTGTAATGATATATTTCCTTTATTGCTTTTGAGTTATTCTGGTTTATATCTGTTTCATTGTTGATATGTTTCCATTCTTTTGTCTTTAAAATAAAAATAAAAAATACAACTACTTAGTTATAACTACTTATAGTTTGCTTTATAACCCTCCCTTCCAAAAGGCCAACTGAGATCACTGATGGCCTGAAGTAAATACCTTTAGCACCTGATCTACAGAGACTGCCAGAGATCCCTGGTCTCCCTGGAACTGTAGCAAAGGTTTGGTATTTATGCAAGTGATTGATCAATGATAAGATATTGCATCCCTTAGAGAAAGTTATGACATTTCGTCCTCCACCTCCACAGTGGGCTGTGGAAATTAATCAAGTTCAGGCTGTGAAAAACTTAAGCTTGATACGTGAAATGCAAAAATCATTAAGCTTCAGAGACTAACATTCTGCTTTTGGCTTTGGGACCAAAACACCAGATGTTGTACCCAGTAATGACTTCAATTTCCTCCAGCTTCAATAATTCAAGATTGAGAAAATTTGGGGTTTGACCTTGTACTGCAACCTTAAGTTAGAGCAGAGGCTACCTGCCCCCAGACTCCCTCCAGAGGACTAAAAAATAAAAATTGTCCTTAACACCTGCACTCAGAGCACAGTGACAAAAGTTTTGCCCATATAGAACTGCAATTCAAGGTAGAGATGCATGGTGGGAGGTGAAGGAATGTGTGTGTGCTATCTGAAGGTGTTGCAAATGGAAGGTAACTGGGCAGCCTCCTTGGAATTACTAGAATAGTCAAAAGTCTTAGTATGAGACATAATTAAGACATATAATTAAGAATAGTCATCTTTTTACGTGATTTTTATTTTCTTGTTTACTGAGTTGTCCAGCTCAGGAAGTAAAAAAGGCATTTGTAAACAAAATTAATGTATTGTTGTTGTTATTGTTGCTGAAGCTGCTGTTGCTGCTGTTGTTGCTTGAATCTAGAATGTCTCACCAGACACTCAGGTACTCAGAAGAGGGGCTTGGGGAAGGTGATTAGATTGTGGGGGTGCTGCAGTTGATGTGCTGTTAGGAAGTGGGGCCTGGTGGGGGCTCACAGAGGGCATGAGACACTGCATCCTTCCCAGCTTCATCCTCTGCTCTCAGATTCGAGCTGCTTTCTTCCACAGTCCCTCCTAACACAATCTCTTCTGCTGTGCCTTCCTGCCCTAAAGCCAACCACTAGGAACTAAAAATGTGCCAAAACAAATCTTCCCTCCTTTAAATCATGGGTGTCAGGCATTGTGTTTCAAGAATGAAGAAGTGGAAAAGACAGATTTTGGTGCCAGAGAAGTGGGGTAATTGCTACAAATTTACCTGGCCATGTTGTTTAGAAGCCTTGGAACTGATTTGCAGGAAGAGTTTGAAAAGGTTTTAAGGTGCTGCCTAGAGAATTCTCAGAATGCTGTACATCAAGCTTGATAGGAGATTCTGACTAGTGCTCGGAAGATAAGAATGGTGATAAAAATGCAGGCTATAAAAACTAGGCTCTGGGGTTTCAGTTGAGAAGAAGGACTCCATTGGAATTGTGTGACCACATGCATAGTGCTCTGGCAGAAAATTCATCTATATTTTGCTCATGTATTAAGACTTTGCGAGAAAATGAGGTTAAGTGTAGTAAACTAATTAATCTGGCAGAGAAAATTTCAAGAAAGCCCAACATTTATGCTGTGGCATGAGTTCTTCAACTATGAGCTAAAAACATGAATCAAAATGAGTCTCTCCTTTCAATTGTGGGTGCCACGTATTGTTTCTCCACAATGAGAAAGTAATGAAGGCAAATAGTAAGTTACTCTTCCAAGTCTTTAAAGGTTGACTTCCAAACTGTTAAAATGTGCTGTAGATCCAGCAGGAAAGTTTACAAAGAAGCCTGATGCTATGAGACCTTATCAGGAAGTGGTTAGTGGTTACTACAGAAAGAGGATGCAAGCTGCTTAAGTTTTTGTAAGGCCATCTTGGTTCCAGTTAAAGAAGTCGATTAAAGGAAAAGAAAGATGAAGAACTTTTGTGAAAATAAGAACTATGAGGTATACTAGCAGTGGAGAAGGACCCGGTGATCTCTGGCATCTTGCCTCTTTTATTTTACATATTTTTCCTTCGGCACTATAAACAAAACAAACAGAGACAAGTTGTACCGGAAAGTAAATTAAAACCATTTCTCTAATTAAATTCAATAATCTAAAAAGAGAAACACTGAAGTGTTCCTGTGGCTACAAGAAAATGATAGTAGCTGTTACCAGAGGAACTACTTGGAAAGGCTGCTGATTTTAAATTCAGAGGAAATTAATAAAGTTAAAGATTGATGAACAAGGTACAAAATATGTTATGACAATTTTTTCTTGAAACTCAACTTTAAAAGAATGAACTGCTAATGGTTTTTTAAGTTCAATTCCTTTAATAAGCTCATATGTTTGCTGATTATAGAATATGAGTCTAAGAAACTTGAATAAAAAGACACTTAAGATTTTCAGTCACTGATGACTCTCAACCATCACTTGGTGATGCCCTACCTAAATCTCAGGACTATGCAAAGGAGAACCATCTTTAAAGCCTTCAATAATAAAACCAGTTATCTTACAGAAGAAGGCATTTCACATGAACATATGAATACAAATATATACATATAACCTGTCATGTGTATATAATTTCCTTATGAGATGTTCTGTTTCGATGTATGTGTCTGGGTATATGTCTTCTCCTTACCTCTTTGTCATTTATATCTGTTCTGCTTTTCCATTTTGTTATCCTTCAGGTGCCAAACTTTAATAAACTGCTAGCACTGATCATTTTTTCCTTCACTGAAACATTTCTTTGAGTCTGTATTCCTGAAAACAAATAACTACAGGATGAGCTTCCCTTTGCTGACACATAAGAATTCCATAAATAAAGATGAGAACAAAGGTTCTAAAGGATCCCTTCATCACTAATGCTTAGATCATCTTCCTCTGGCCTCCCAGCCCTCCTCTCACCTGCACTCTTCTCTCCCACTCCTGCTGGGCTAATGATTAGAATAACAACCTTCAGTGAATCTTCCCGGGTCTCTGTCTCTGGCCTTCTCACTAGAAGGTGGGGGTCTGTTTCTCCATCTCCTGAATCTGAAATATCCTCAGAATCCCCTTATTGGAAACAGCCAATAGAATCTAGCAAACACATCATACCAGTTCCAAAACCTAGGCTTTACTGAGGCCACCGTGCTATGAAAAGGTCTACTCTCATCTGCTGGAAGTTAAGCATCCACATGAAAGATGACCATGGCTTCCCATTTCCCCAGCCTCAGCCAGGACCAGTCTGTGACAGTGAGCAATGCTATCCCAGCCCCTCAACCCCAAACTAAAACAACAGTTCCGTGATGATTCCAAACTCACTGGACCACTCAGACTTTCAACCCTGAGAAGACATAATAAAGTATTGTCGTTCGAAACCATCAGATGTTAGAGTGGCCTGTGATACCACAATTGATAACTAATATATTCTCCAACAAAGATTCTACAAAAGGATGAGAAATAACCACTTCAATTCATTCCTTCCTTATACCCATTGCTTACACTCTCCTACTATCTTCATTCTAGAAATATGCCATTAAACATTTATTCCTGGATAGAGCCTTCCCTCTGGTTTGTCCCTTGAATTATCAAAAAATTCCTCTTATGTTCATTCTTCTGCTTGTGGACAAATATTTGAAAGAGTGAGCAAACTTGAGCTCCCAGGAGGTGGAGAGAATATATTCAAACATCACTTTGTTCTTGTCCAAGACAAAACCTTAGAAGGTAGAAACTGAATAAACATTACTTGAAATGATAGCAATAAGATGGAAGACTTCCATTAAAGACAGCGGGTCTCATGATTATTCCAGACATGCAAGGCATTGCAATGCCCTTCAAGTCATGGGCCAAGTCAGTAAAAGAAAAGGACAGCTACAGGCAGAAAATATATTGGGTTGTAACATTTTAAGGTTATAGCAAGGAGTCCATCAAATAGATTGTGCTACATGTTCAGTATATTCCCCTCGCAAATATGAAGTGCATTAGGAATGTTCCATTAGGGGGAAAGCAAATCATAACCACGTGTTGACGCAGGAGGGAAGTACACTTACGGGGAAAGCACCGGACGAGTCTTTCTCGTTGAGGAATGATGCACAGAACTCAGATAATTCCCTCAGTTTGAAATTTGTGATGTAGAACTACTGAAATGAGAGTTTCCTTATTCTTTTAATCAGGCCAGAGGAAAAAATGAACTAAACAAAGTTCTGGGACTATTCTGAACAAATCCAGAATTTATAGTAGGAGTCAAGTGTGCACAAATCTCTTAACTAAACACACCAGAGTTTGCAGCATTCTTGGTAAAAAATTAAAAATAGCCGGCAAATATTTTCTGTTAAAACTGTGGCCTTGGTTCCTTATCAGTTGCTAAACTTTGAATGCTAAACCAAAAAGCCACAGAAACAGAGAAGCAGTACTTAAGTCTGGACCACCATGGAAACTGGTGTAGTCTAGTTGAAACCAGCTCCTGCTGAGAAATTATCTGAGCTAGGAAGCTATTTTGCCCTTTAATTTCTTGGCATGACCTTATATGACTAATGAGATTTGTGGTGTTATTCTGTTGCTGCTGATGTTATTGGTTTGTTAGTTTTATTTTGTTTGGGCGTTTATGTATTTTTTAATTTTCTCAAAGCTTGTAATTGTTTATGGGCTGGTGCCAGATGTTAAGCATGAGTTGCTCCCTCACAACCTGTATTCCGAGAAATAAAACATACACAACATACCTGCAAAATAATAAAATTAAGAAAGTTCACAAAAACCAGTTTTATTCATGTGCCAGACAGAGAAGTGCACACCAGTGAAGTTAGCTGGTGGAAGTGTACCGGTTTGTTTCTCATTCCATTCCATATTGATCTTTTTCATTTGTCTCTTTTCCACAAAATACCTGAAGTTGAATGACTTATAAAGAAAGGAGTTTTACTTCATTCACAGTTGCAGAGGCTGAAAGTCCAAACAGTGTGGTGCTGGCTCTTGCAAGGGCCCTCCTTAACAGCACACCATGGCAGGAAGTATCATGATGTGAGTGCAAGCAAGAGGGAAACATACAGGACAAAACAGGAAGCCAGGGAGCCCTATTAGTTGTCAGCCTTGCTCTGTTGGAACCACCCTCTCCTGAGAACTAACTGGGTCCCATGAGAAGTACTTAATCCCTCCCAAGGGTAGTACCCCAGTGACCTCCCACAAGGCTCCACCTCTTAAAGGTCCCATTCTAGAGACCAAATTTCCAACGCATGAATCCTTGAGAAATCACCCATAGTCAAACCATAGCTCAGGGAATGTCGGAGACTTACAGTCTAGAAAGAGAGATACACAGTGACTCAGCTGTGAACATTACACTTCAGAGAGGGCCCAGGGAGCCCACAGGTGTGTATTTCATTGTGGTTATTGGCCAGGAAAGTCTTTGGTCGGATCCATGAAGGCCTTGGTGTCTGGGTCTACTTCAGCTGGTTAGACTCTGTTAGGATAAAGCCCATTTAATTGTGATATCTCCTCAGGCAGTTGTGACTGAAAGTGGAAATTTTTCCTTTACAGCTCCAGTCTGCCCCGCCTAAACAGAAGCTCAGTGTAGGGCAAGTACATGCACGAGGTGATTTATCTCCTTTTATCATCCTCAGCTCAGTGTTTGGGGATCTCATAGTTATCTTCAGTATATGTAAAATGTGTACACAGCTGACCTCCAATATCTATGTAAACTTGGCTCCAGATAACAAAATAGGAGGAGGTTGATGTCCCTTATGTAAAATGATATATAGTATTTGCATATAATCTACATGCTTCCTCCACGGGACAACTCTTCTCACTCTTTTCCAAAATCCTCTGTGAATATTTGCTAACTGTGGCACCCAAGGCCTCCCTGTGTGTTTAAAAGTATACACTTGTGAAACCATCTCTAGACCACTTATAATGCAATATAAATGTCATGTAAGTAGTTATTATACTGTGTTGTCTGGGGCATGATGACAAGGAAAAGAAAGTCTGTACATGTTCAGAACAGACACAGTTTGTTTCAAATATTTCCCAGCCATAGTTCGTTCATGCATGGACATGGAACCTGCAGGTGGAAAGTGCTAACTCTCCAGATAAATACAGCCCCTGTGCACAGCACATCTCCATGCCCTTCCCTTCTTCTGCCCTAGAACCTGCCCTTCATCCAAAGCCCCAGCTTTTATAAAGAATATTTACAGAGCTAAAAATTACACTGCAGAATAGTATCAAAGAAACAGAACAAGACCTCGGCTCTGAACTTCTCTTTGAATCGCAAATGGTAAAATGCTTGTGTATGATTACATCAGACAAGCTTGACCTGCACAGTTCTCGGGATATTTTAGGAACATCAATGTGCAAGGGTCAAAGAAGCCTTTCAGAAAGTAGCAGCAGATCAAGCAAAGAGGAGAGAGGGAGAGAGGGGGAGACGTAATAGAAGGTGGAGGAAAAAGGCAGAGCTTCGTGGATGCGATGGAGGTAAAGAGCAAGAGGAAAGTGAAGAAAAAAATGATTTGGTAGAAAAACAATAGCACCGAAGAAATCTGACTGAGTTGGCAGCACAAGCAACCCGGAGGCCCAGAGAGGAACAGTGGCAGTTTCCGGAGGCTGCAAAGCTAAGTGAGTCTGTTTTTCAGAATCTGAGCAGAAAATGAAACTGCCTGACACAGAAAATAGCATGATGTCTTCCCCTGCTGATGCTTCCCTTCACCCTGCCAAAGCTCTCTTCTGCAGAACCAAAAGCTAAATAAATAGACTAATTTATTCAGATGTATTCCCCTTAGTTCTCTCCCAGCCTTGTGTCAAACCTGCCAGGATACCAGAAATTTCTGTGCATTTGGATGACAAGGCATTAGCCAGCACATTCCTCTCCATCCCATAACACCTGCTCCTGAAAGGAAAGCATTTGCTCCTTGCATGTAAATTGCTTTTACAAATGAGGCATCTAATGAGCCTTCTCATGAAAGTTCCCCGGAGCAGGTAAGACATAGGAGACACAAACTCAGAAATAAACAAGAGACTCATTATTTGCAAGCCCGGAGCTAAGCACTGGTTGTAGAACAACTACTCTCTCTCTTTTCCAAAATCCTTTGTGAATATTTGCCCAGCTGTGGCACCCAAGGCCTTCCTGTGTATTCAGAATCAAAGTTAGAACTGCAAAATCTCAAGAGAGGGTGTAGTTAAATGACTTGTCCTCTCAGAAGAGGATGCTGTAGCCTGAGGAGAGAATTAATTACTCAGGGTCACACTGTCACTAAGGAAGTTCCCAGTACTACGTTCCTCCCTCTGTGCCATGACACACTTCATTTTCCCTCCACGCTCCTCTTCCTTACTTCCTCGGTACTCCTTGTCACTCTAGGACGCATTTGACTGACAACAGAGAATCTGACAAATGCTGGTTTAAACTGTAACGACAGACATGGTGGCCTTGGCGGTAGGTAGCCCAAGATTTGTTCTAATGCAATTAAGAACCCAGGCTTGTCTTATCCTGTTGTTTGGGCACCTCCAGTGAGCAGCTATGATATCCTTACACCCATGACCTTGTGGTGACAGGTGGCTTCCACAGTTTTAGGCATCACATAGTCAGACCAATGCCTAAGCAGAAAAGAAAGGGATGAGGGAAAAGAAAAAAACATGCTTTCTTTGTTATCAGGGGAAAAGTCTCAGGTGCTTCCTCATTGCAGGATCAAAATACCTGATACTCACAACTGAAAGGACGAGAGGCTTATTTTGGCTGACAGTTGCAGGGATTTCAGAACATGGTTGGCAGCCTCAAATGCAGAAACAATATGGCAGGAGGGCCTAGCATGAAAGAAATCTGCTCGGGTTGTGGTGGCCAGGAAGCAGCGAGAAAGGTCAGGCCCTCAGTGACTGTCTCTTGTCACCAGGTTCTACTTCCTCAGAGCATTTTTAGCTGTGAACTCATCAGGGGTTTAACACACTGTGAGTATAGCGTGGCTGTGGTGTAATCACGATCCAAAAGCGCCCCCTCTGAACAGATGAGGCTTCGGAGACAGCTTAGGTCTAAGCCGTAACAAGTCCTCCCTGGAAAGCACGTGTTATGCTGTGCAATCACATGACATGGGACATGTGGAAGTTTTCTCAGTGGCCCCAGCCCCAGTAGCACTGCTCCTTCCTAGCAGTGGGAAAGCAAATGTTTTGGAAGATTGACCTCAAAGCCCAGCTCTTGCCAGTCTTGGTTTGGATCCAGCTCTGCAAATGTCCCCACAACAGAACATGCCAGAGGCCTCAGGAATCTCTAGTGCCTGGCTTCATATGACTGAAAGAAGTTTTTCAGAACACAGCCCCACAGCGCAGACCCATCTTTGCATAGAAGTCACACTTGTTGCTCCTTACTGGCAGATCAAGTGAAAAGTACACTCATGAGGAAGATGTCTCTGGCTTATCTTAATGACCTTTACTGTCCTAGAAACAAATGGATACTGAATACCACCGGCTTACCTTCTGATTTCTTACAATTTTAAAAAGTATATTCCTAACAAATATATTAGTTGTGTGTTGTTTTCAACAGAAATGGTAAATACTTACTGTCAGACCTGAGGAAGGTCCTCATGCTTCATTGGATCTCAAGTAAAATCTCTTGGACTCCCAGGAAGCACTATACAGCAGTGAACAGATGATCCTGCTGTCAGTCATATATTTCCTCCTCAGGTTCAGTTTTGCCTGCCAGAACCTCAGGCTCATAGCTACTAAAGGGGACAAAGCTTCACAGACTCGGAACTCAGGCCTGTTCACAGACTCGGAACTCAGGCCTGCCTCCACCAGCAGCTCAGGAGAGGCTCACACCTTGGTCTCAGCCTGAGGAGACTCTCCTGAGACCTCCGAGCTCCAGAGCTGTGAGACAATAAATCTCTACCATTTTCAGCTGTTCAGTGATATTACAGTGGAAATTGATTCATAATCAATTTGTGGTCATTTACCGTGGAGAACCGTTATAGTAACACAGTGTATCGTCTTAACACTCTTGACCTTCATGGCGTAATCACATCCTGTGCCATTCTAGCAGGTGCTCTTTAAAGGGTTTCTAAAAGCAATACAGAAGACAGGCTATTGGGAAGTCATTCCTCCCGGGATTAATGGGTAAAATTTAGTTTTTCTCCCACTCTCTTATTCTGTGAGATGACTCACAGAATGAATTATAATTCAAGGAAGCCACATCAGGCTAATTAATGTTCTTTCCCCCAAAACAAGGTTTTTGTTCAAAATACAATAATTGCATATACCAGTGTCCTGCAACATGGGAAACAGCATGACTCTTTTCTGAAAATAATTTTGAAAGCAAATATGATTTTATAGTAATCTCTGTTTATATAGTAATTATAACAGAATCTAAATAGAAAAGGTTGGGACTCAGCAAATGGCCATTTTGTTCCTTCTCTAGCTACCAATACTGGCTCTCTTGCTGTGTGTCGACAGAATGCACAGCTGGTCTCACTTTACCAAGAAGTCTCTGAGTGGGGTATGGCTTTCCTTCCCTGGAAACCCCGGGGCCCTTAGGCTGGTGGCCATACAAAGAGCTGAAGTAGATTTGTCTCAGCTTCTCTGAAAACAAAAGTTTATGTCACATGGGCCACTCATGAAACACTGACAGATTGCTCCTGGGAGATCTGTTCCACTGCATCTGTCTGTGTGTCTGCCCACTAAAAGCACGGCAGCCTGTCTCAAGTGAAAGAACTCAGTTTAATTTCTGGCAGGCCACCTTCTAGTTGGCCAGCTATTTTTAATAATTGTGTAAGAATTATTTATGAATGGTTCTGTTCCATCCTCTCACCTGTAATTGATAGGGTTTTGGATACAGTATGTCCTTCTTTCTTACCAATACTATTTATTGATATTCTAGACATTTTTTATACATTACTTCACTTTATCCTAACAACCACCTTGGAATATAACTGATATTCTCTATTTTACAGAGAAAGGAAATGAAGTTCAACAAAAGTTCAAAGAACAAAAATAACTTGTACATAAAAATACTTGGCCAGTAAGTGGAAGAGTCCAGATTTATATTAAAATCAGTCTCATTCCAAAACTCACTCTCATTGTATGGTACCTAATGTGTGCCAGTTTCAGGCCTAAGGTAAAAAAGAACAAAAGGAATGATCTGGTCCCAAATACCTTGGTTTGTTATGTACAGAATTTATCCCAGTGTGCTCAGTCAGCATGTATTAGTTTGAACTATACAAAATTACCTTTTTGTACATGGAAAATAGTCATAAGTTGAACAATAAAATGCCTGTTGAATAGGAATAGGTGGTTTTGGTTACATTAGAAGGATCTGTAGAGAGATACTTGTAGCTCATCTGTCAAGGTTCAAATCAACCTTTGCCTCTTTCTAACATGGACAATTTCCTTAACCTATCTGAGTCTTGATTTCCTCATCTGTAACATGGGGATAATAATATTATCTACCTCAAAAAGTAGTCGTGAGCGTTAAAGGACTTTCTATACATAAGTTACTGAATAGGTTACACGGCTCGATAAGTATTTTGTATTAAACATTACCTATGGGCGTCACAACAGGTGATCCAGTTTTATACTTGGTAGTTGCGACAGCTATCTGGGAGGAGGTTGAGGGGGTAGAGAACAGGAGAAGAGAGCTGAGCTGTAGAACAACAGGGCTTAAAGGTTGAGGCCATTTTAATAACTTTCTTGAACTTTCCCTGGCCATCTCCTTAGATCCCCAGGGAGCAAGGCTGGAAGGGAGAATACCATTTGCTCCTTCATGCTCCATCTCTCCTCTAGAGACCTAAAAGAGGGGCCTCTTCTGTCTCCCCTTAGCTGTGGTCTGTCCAAAGAGCCCCTCAACAGGGCAGAGAAAATGCAGCCACCATAAAGGTGCTGAGTACATAAGGAACAAATGTCTAGGTTGAGGTGTAAGAGAAGACTGGGCCAAGCGACTTCCTAACTCTCTGCATCAGGTCCACATGTAAGGGAGGGTGTGCAGGGCGAGGGATGCGGCTCAGTGGCAGGGCATTTGTATAGCCTGTGCAAGACCTTGGGTTCAACCCCCAGTGCTGTGCAAAGAGGAAGAGCATGCAGTCTTTACATTGCTGTGCCTGGCTTATTTCATTTAGCACAATACCCTCCAGGTTCACCCATGCACTCACAAATAGCAGAGTTTACCTTTTGAAAGGATTAAATAATATTCCATTGTAAATCTCAGCCATATTGTTTTTCTCCATTCATTCACTTATTAACAGGCACTATGATAGTTAACATTACATCAGCTTGAGTAAGGAGTATCTAACTAAATTGGACAAGCGTAGTTCTGGGTGCGGCTGAGGGGATTTATAAAGACAGAAGACCCACACTGGGTAGGCTTGGCCCATGAATGGCATAAAAGGGAAACAAGGAAGGAAAGTTCCTTCTGTTTCTTCAATGAGCTCCAGTGTTCACCCTCACCCTGAACATCATCTCCCGGCTCGCAGAACAGACCCTTCAGCCTCCGCACAGACCCTTTGGTTTCCCGATATGGACTTGCGTGGGACACAGCAGTGAGCTCCAGACCTCCAACTGGATCCTTCAGATGTCCAGCACACAGACAGCCCTTTTGCACTCTTTCTCACCTACTCATCTCTATGGGAGGCCATTGTAGGCCAATCTTGTCGATTCTTATTGTCTTGGTTGCTTTTCTGTTGTTGCTGAGACAAAATACCCAACACCCAAAATGAAGGAAGGAAAGGTTTATTTAGCTTACAGTTTGTGGAGGTTTCAGTCCATACTTGGCTGGTTCTGAGGCAGAGTGGCACATGGCAGAGGAAGAATGTTCATGGCAGCAGAACACAGCAAACACCACCAGAGCAAAAGGGAGGAATGGCAGGCAAGCAGCCTGTTTCTCTCCCTTACCTTATAAACAGCCTACCCCCACCCAGGGGGCATGTAGCTCTCACACAGTCCCCATGCCCTCCTCTTCCACAGTCTCAGGATGTGTACAAAGTAAGCACTTTGGCCTCCTGCTGAGTCATTCAGTCAAACCTCTAGACTCCCCAAGTTGACACAATGTATCACCCATAACACTTAGATGTTTGTATATCATGCGTTAAATCTGTTTCTCTAGCACACACTGACTAATACAAACACTAAGATGGATTTTATATCTTGGCTATTGTGAATAGTGCTACAATGAACTTGGGAGTGCAAATGTCTCTTCAACTTCCTGATTTCAGATCCCCAAATAATATTCTGAGGTTTTGGGTGGACCTGAATTTTGGAGGGACACTATTGAACCTAGAACCAACAGCGACACAAAGCTCATACAAAGCAGTGTGGATTACCCAGCAGTCCCCTGCTCTTTGGAAAGAATGCCAGAGTGTGAACCCAGCCTCCCCTGAGAGGAGCCGGGATCAAGTAAGAGGCCAAGAAACCCCTGCACATGGACAAAGGCTACAGCAATAGGAATCACGGTATCACTGCGTGCCAGGGGCCATGTTCACAGAAGAGAAGAGAAAAAGTGGAACAATGAAATCATGTCCAAACCCCTGGACGTGAAGGATGAAGGTGAGACTCCTGGTAGGAACGGACATAGAAAGCTGCCAAGACTGGCACTTCCTCTCCTTCCACACACCATGTGCCGTGCAAGTGCTTATCTCTGAGGAGGAAAACACCAGTAAGATCATTGATGCCCAACGGAACTGTGACTTCCTGGCTCAGTGAACTTGATCTCCGGCTGGAGGGTAAAGGGAGACAGAGACCAGAGAAGCTTGACATGACTGTGATTAAAGTGCATGGTGAATACTTAATTTTTAAATTACCACAGTAAAAGATTCATTGCTATTAACCTTCCTTCAAAATACTCCCTCTCCTGAGATAGATCTTTTTCAAATTGGAAGGGGATCAAGAGATAGAGGCAGGGAGGAAAAGGGATGTAAAAAGGGATGGAGATGTGCTATGGACAAGGACAACTCCACACAGGGAGGCAAACAGCGTGTCCTGCAAACGGGTACTAATGAGAGTAAATTAATAAGGGAGTACTCTGCCTCACTTTGAACATGCCTATCCTGTCTCCCTTGCCGTGCTCTGAAGCAGCTCTGGAAGTTGCCAGTACTGATTGTCTTTAGTTATACTACTGTGGATGCCTGGATGTCCTGATTTGATTTAAAACCTCAAACTTTCATGGTCATTTTGACTTTGGAGAGGATCCAGAGTGATACAGTGCCACAGCTGGTGAATACAGTGGATGAGGGCATACCGCAAGGGTTTTTTTCTTTAAAACCAGCCTTTCTGTTGATGGCACTTGGCAGCAGCATTAAACATTCACCACAGGTTTTTGTTTTTGAGACATGGTCTTGCTATGTGGTTCAGGTTGGACTTGAACTCACAAGGTACCCCAGGTTGTCCTCAAACTCATCGTGGTCCTCCTGCCTCAGACTCATGAAGGCTGAGATTACAGGTATTCACCACCCTGCCCAGCAACATTCACCATAGTTTTGCCCACACCTGATGAAGATGCTCATGGAAGGAAAGAGCCAGAACTCTTCCAGCGAGTGGCAAGCGTGATGAGATTAGAGTGTCTGAAGTGAGGGGGATGTTTTGAGGTGGATTAATGGCAATGTATCTTTTACTGCAATAATTTTTTAAATTTAAACACACCACATAAGTGCAGATATAAAGGAATACATCAGGTATAGGAGTCACATACCCCAAGCCTGCACTCTATCAATAAAGAAAGGCTGGCAATGAAGCTAAACTGCCATGGAGTTTAAAGAAAAACATCCTCTCTGGAGCCCAACAAAAGCACACTCCACTTTCAAGGGGTCTTGGTTCTAACTGTCTACATACTCATTTTCTCAGATGCCGGGAACCACTTGTCACCCTTCATGTCCTTATCAGATCCTCCAGAGCGTGGAGCCCAGAATTACAATTGCATCGTACCTGTAAAGACTGCCTTTCATAAAAGAAAATATCAGGTGACAAGTGAAGCTTACTTTGGCCAATGAAATACAAAGAGAAGTGAATGCAGCTAGAGACCACACTCATAAGGGAAATAAATCAGATCCAATGTACAAACATCATATTGTTTCCCTAGTGTAAGAACCTGAAAGAGTAAATAAAAACAAAAATGTACAATAGATATTGTGAAAGGGAAAGAAATTGCTCAAAGGAAGGAACAAATGGAATGAGGGAAAGGAGAAAAAGAAAAAAAGGAGGCGGTAGCCCCGCTGACTCGACCAGACCCCCGATGGCCTTGAGGGCTTGTCAGTGGGAGCTTGACCATAGTGAGCCTGGTTCCCTGCCTATCTACCGCCTTTGAGCATGGGTGATTTTCCACCTCCTGCCGTAGGATTTTGTGGGCATACATGTTTGTTACAGCGTAATTTGAAGCAGCCATGTCTCTTCTCAATGTGAGAGCCCGAGGGAGTAAATAAACCAAATGTCAGAGGGAAGACCACTGATTGGGTGGTAGAACAATGGAGATGCGGGTGGAGAAAACTGATTAATCGAACGATCATCTGTATAACTGAGTAACAAATACGAAGATAACATTATGTAATACAGCATCCAGTTCTAATTCCCTACTATCTTCTCTATAATTTTGTATTTCCTTTATTGTTTTTGTGTTAACAAATGCAAAGGTGACATTATGTAATACAGCATCCAGTGCTAATTCTCTACTACCTTCTCTATAATTTTGCTTTTCCTTTATTGTTTTTGTGTTATTCTGGTTTATATGTCTCCATTCTTTTGTCTTTAAAATAAAATATTTTCATTGTATAAATATAAAAAAAGAAGAAAGGAAGGGAGAGAGAGTGAGAGAGAGACAGAGAGAAAGATAGCTGGGATAGCTATATTACTGATGTCTAATGGTTTATTGAAGGGAACAGTTAATGCTTAAAAAATTTGGCCAATTTTGCATGCTTATATCTGGTTAGCTGAACAGCTAATTTGAGGACAACAATACACAATATAACAACCATTGGTGAATACCTACCATCTTGTCTAGTGAAGCTCTATATTGTTTCTAGATTTAAAAAATTTTAAACAATGATATTAACACAGATCAATCAGAATGACTGTAATCCTGGAGGCTTCTTTCTGCAACATAAGATAAACTTTTTAATCCTTGATAATCCGGAAGTATATAAGTGTGTGTGTGTGTGTGTGTGTGTGTGTGTGTGTGTGTGTTGGGATGGGGAGAGTTTCAGGTAGCTGAGATAGAAAGGAGGGAGCATGAGAGTCTTGAGACAATGCTGTTTTCCAACAAATATTTTAATATTTTAACATAATGGCTATAGAAGGTTATTACTGCCTTCCTTTTGGACTGCAGATTTTAGGAGGTCAGACTGCACTTAATCATTTTTGTGACCTTAGTGTTTAGTGCAGTATTCTGCTGCTACTGAGTGGTGAATAAATGCTTACTGAACTACATAGAGTACTTGTTGATGGTGAGTAAACCATTCATCTCTATTCAGAAGACAACTCACAAAAGGATAGTATAGTAGAGAATAATTCCCATAGACTAGGTTTTTATTGTGATGACAAACAGCCCTCAAATCTTAGGGTCTTCTCACACAAAGGCTTACCTCTTGTGTGCATGACATTGCCCACTAGGGGCTTTCTGGGTGTTCAGCTCCGTGTCTCATGGCCCAGGCTGATGAGGTAGTGCCACCTGAGATGGGCGTTCAACGTGACAGAGGGAAACAATGCGAGAACACAAGAAATTGTGTGTTGACATTTAAAGCTTATGCTTGAAAAGGACACATCATTTCTGTTTGTATGACTTTTTATTTTAAAGAGAATAAAAGTAAAAAACAACAAAATAACAATAACATAGACAAAAACAAAACAAAGCAAAAACAGTAACAATGATACAGAGTTTCGAAACAGAATGATAGGAGTGAACAGTGGTTGTTATATTACATATTGTTATCTTCAACGAAGTTGCTCAGATTACCAGATGTAAGAATGCAAGATTAATCAAACCACTAAAAAGAATAAAAAATAATTTTAAAAAATTACTTCCAGAGACAAAAAATTAATTTTCTATTCTGAGTATGGAGCTCAGAAAGGAGAAATAAAAAGCCTCAACAACTCATCCTCAAGTTGGGGCAAAGTCAACTTCCTCCAACAAAGCTTCTTGAAGCACTGCCTAAGACAATGTCTCTTTCTTAGAATGGACCCAGGTTCCTTCCACATGGATTCTGTACTCTTCCAGGATTCTGGAAACATTGCATAGACCCCCCACACACACACACACACTTTCTTCTGGAAATCCATCCCTTATGCTTGACAACCCTTTGCTCCTACTATGTAATGTAAAAAGTGCCCCAGTGGAGCATTGTTCTTCCTAATCTTTGGCATCAAGTGGAATTAATTTTGTCTCTACCAGAGCCTGTTCAAACTTGTGTCATGGGACACTGACATCCTATTACTTTTCTCTACTCCTTTGTCGGACTCTGGCTCTAGGTCAAGTATATGCACTGAGGTCAGAGGTTGTGTCTTAGTCATCTTCCATGGCACTGGACAGAAAATAAGACAGATGAGATAGCTTCAGATTTGGGGGAAAGAGGTGGCCAGAACATAGATAAAAAGAATTGAGGGTTAAGGAATGAGTCTTCTAGGACACTGTTTTGGCTCCTTTCTCATTGCCGAGAAACAATACCCACCATGAGAGGAGAAAAGGTATGCTTTCGCTCACAATCTGTAAAGGTTTCAATTCATAGACCACTGGTTCCACAGCAGGACAACATGGCAGTGAAGAAAGAGATCACAGCATGGTATTAGGAAAGAGAGAGGAAGAGAGAGAGAGACATTAACCAAAGAGATCCAGGCCCCCACCCCAGTGATCACCTCCTCCAACCAGGCTCCACCTGCTCTCACTTAGCTGTAAACTCATCGTGGGCTGACCCACTGATGCATATCATGCCCACCTGATTGAGCCACCTCCCCAAAGCCCCCCTATAAGCCCATGAGGCTTTGGGAAGACATCTAGGTCTAAACCAAGACAGACACTGACAACTGTAGATTGGAAAGAGAAGCCAGCCAAGAGGACCCGGGAGAGGAACAGAACGAAAATTAAGACATAGGGTTAGAGATAGACCTAGGCGCAGGAAGTAGGGGCAAGCCAGTGTCCAGGAGACACTGTCCTGGGGAAAATGGGGCAGAGGTGCTTGTCAGGGTAAGAGCTGAAGATGGGTCATGAGTGATGTTAGAAATAACAGCTTAGTGATTAACTGAGAGGGGGAAGACGCCCAGATTGCTGTGGAATCAAGGAAGAGAAGAACTGTGACCACACAGACAGCGGGAGCAGCACTGGTCTTTGTAAAAGTTCAGTGATAAATGGAGGGGAAAAGTCAATAGAAAGGTTGAAGGAGACATTTCTTCAACGGGAGATAGCCAGATGTCCCTCATGCGTCTGCACACCTGACCAATGGAGAAGGTAGATACTAGACAAAAGAACAACCCACACCATGCCTGAGGGGCAAGGCTAAGATTTGCAACCTAAGTCCCCTTGATCACATGATTCTGAGCTTCTAGCCACCTGCTCTCGGATACTTGTGTAAGACAAAGGAGGAAACTTGATAGCAGAGTTGATGAGTTGTCTTGATGAGTCAAGACAGTGGTGACAGTTCCTTCAAAAACACTGCTTGCATTTCTGTCCTGCTTTACCGGGAATAATGCTGCTGTACTTCTGCACCATATTCTACTTACAAGCATGATCAGTGCAATATTTCAAGACACTGGAGCAAAATATCCCTTCTTGAAAAACCTTCTCTTTGGATCTTTTGGTTCTTTGAGACTTCGGAAAGTTCCTGTGAGCGTATGTTCCATCTGGAGACACTAAGGCAGGAGTAAACTTCTTAAAGACACCGGCAGTGCATTAGGGGGATATCGAAAATTTGTCTTTATGTTCCTTGACTCATGAACCTCCTGCCTTTTAGGAAATACTTCAGTCATTTTTCTCCAAACAGCCTAGAATTAGTCGTTTTTCCTGTTTAAGATGATATATTATTAAAGCAATCTCCTAAGTGATTACAAAAATTATTCAAATAGAACTGGATAGAACAGTGATAACACATTATAGGCATGTTACTTAGCAACCAAAGAATATAGGCACTCTTAAAAATTAAGATGGAAAAAAATGAGGAGACATATTTTATTTAAAACCAGTTTTACAATGAGCCATAAAAGCAACCAGAAAACTGCTGAATGAATAAGGTAATGGCAGTAAGATTAACTTTAATTACATATTTGGACATTATGCCCAAGCTCTTAAACAAGCATTACAAGGAAGACAAATAGCAGCCCCATTTCTTATGGTAAGCTTGTGCATGGATGAACTACAGTCACAGCTCTTGATGTGTGCCCAGGGGAGAAACTCCAGTCTCCCCAAGCTTTCTTCCCAGCATCTTCACCTCAGGATTCTCTGTTCAAAAATCATTATCCCTGGCATGATCACCCTTTCCTCCATCATTGGTGCAGCTGGATCAGGGGACTCACACACGCAGGTACCAGAGAGAGGATTGATGTCTATGCCCACAGTCAAGGGTAGCCAAAGGGCTCCTCTCATTAGGGGACAAAATTCTGGGCTTTATCTCCACCATCTGTTTTATCAGCAGTGATATGAGTCAAAAGGGAAATAAGAACACAGAAAGAGGCGAACCTATTCTCTCTGGAGAACAAACAGATCAGAGCTCACACCTCACTGGTGGGAAAGTAGGCATGCCAGACATGCTGATGTGCGCACACAGGTCTGCGGTTTGTGTGCATACAACCGATAGGGATTTCTGTGCTGGTCATTGCACTAAGTTCATTTTTCTCTCATTCTCTCAGCATAGCAAGGTAAATGTGCTTATACCCATTTTCAACCTTTGTGCTTTGAAATTATTATACATTTATAGGCGGTTACAGAGGAGTGCACAGGAAAGTTCTGCACACAACCTCCCCTGTCCCAGTGTTAGCATCATCCACAACACAGCACAATATCATAGTCAAGAAGTGGACGTTGGTACAACCACCCACAGACCTTATTCAGATTTCTCCAGGTGCATGTGCACAGACCACACAGAAGTTCCAAGTCCCATCACGATCACCTGTCAGAGCAGGGACTTGTGGAAGTCACCGTTAGAAGGTGCTGAAAACCACATCCATCCATGTAGGGCCATGGGCCTGTGGACCTATTTAAGGGCTGTCTTGAAACCCAGATGTATTATACAGTAGAGATAAGTAGAACAGAGTAACTAGAAAAATCTGTACCCTATTTTCCTGGCTGTGCAGTGAAGGCTAGTGTGTTAAGAAGAGTCAGGTAGAAACTCCAGGACCCCCTGACTCCCCAGAACCTCTTCCTACCCAAAATGGTAAAGAACAGGCAAACCTGGAGAGATTTCAGACATTAATGCCACCATCAAAGATGGTACATGAATGAAGAAAGGGGCAATAATTCCTATTACATTGCTAATTACAGGTGCTTTTATTTTAGGGGAGGTACCAGGAATTGAACTCAGGACCTTGCCCTTGCCAGGCAGGCAATGCACCACTGAGCTATATCCCTGGCCCCATACAGGTGTCTTTAATTAGAAAAAGGGTCAGATGGGTTGTGACGAATGACTATAGATTATCACAGATATAATCTGATATTTATGGCAACCATATAGTTCCATTTATAGAATCTTCACTGGCAAGGCCAGCTGTTGACACTCCTAACCCCAGGATCAGGATCATGTCAACTGTCCACATATATAATGTGCATATGTATATGTAGATGATGTATAGGTAGATGTACATGTATTCTGGCCCACTATATTGAGGGCAATATGGTAATTGGTTATGGTGAACAGGTCATATGTTAGGCACCCTAGAAGCCTAAAAAGACATCTATCTACATGCCAGAGGTCAGAAGATAATCATTATGAAGATTTCAGTATAAACCTGTCATACTGAAGTTACTAGTAGGCCAGTGGGGTCAGAGTGTGAGAATTTCCCTCTAAAGAGTCAATTTGCTGTACTTCGTATCAGCTATCACAAAGAAAGAAGCATGGTGCTCAGCGGCCTTTTGTTGGGAGAGGAGACATATACCATGCATGAGTACATGCCACTAGTTTTATTTCCCAAGCAGTCCACAAGGTTGTCGCTTTAGAGAGGAGCAGAAATCAAGAAAGGCTCCTCCTACTGACCTTACCAGTAGGTCCAGGATATGATGCAAGCGCCCTGACATTTAGGTCTTACCAATAACAGACCTGCTAGTGTGGAAAGAGTCCCAGTGGAGTGGCTTCAAAAGCTTCCTCTGACAACAACCAATCCCCGTGTTGAAAGCAGTCCACTTCTGGCTTCTAGGCCCTGGGAAAAGTTTTATACCCCACCAAGAGGTACCAAGTTGACTGAACCCCAACTGTTCATCATGATTTAAGTTCACCAAGGCATCAAATTGGACATACACAGCAACATTCAGCTATAAATTGCATGGCACAAATGAGAACCCAGTTATGCAAAGTTCCAGAAAACACAGACAAAACCAGTGGTTGGTTCTACTGACCATGGTTCCAGCTCCTATTGCTTTGCCAGCTCCCCTTCAGCCACACCTGTGGCTTCAGGGTAAGTGCACTATGTCCAGTTATCAGAAAAAGGGCAAGAACAGGCCTTGTCTAAGGATAAATCAACATGATACGCTGTCACCAACAGGAGGAGGATGCCTACCTACTGCACTCAAGCATGGGCCTGAAGGGCAATGATGAGGGAAAATTATCTTGGTGGACAGAACTCTGGGTGGCCCATATGGTCGTCCACTTCATGTGGAAGGAGAAAGGACCTGGGTTTCAAATCTGTAATTGTTCCTAGCGATGACTAATGGTTTGATAGCTTGCTCAAAGACTTGGAGAGAATGAGTGACAAAGAAATTTGAGGTAGAAATAAGTAGGTAGAACGAGCGTGAAGCGTAATGATGTCCATAGCCCAGTACATGTCTGCCAGAGACATTGTGGCAGAAGAGATTCTCAGGAATCAGGTGGAAGAGACAGCCCATTCGGAATCCCTTGGTCAGCCAGTCAGATCTTATTCCATGGATGCTTGACTCTGCATTGCATTTCATCTGGCTGCTGCCACTCTTGACACCCAAACTGCCAAAAGCGGAAGCCAATACTGAGCCCCCAATACAGCCTACTCTCCCAGAGTAACCGTGCAGCTGTAAGCAAGGGGTGATATTTCTCCTCACATGAAGAGAAGCGTATTATTTGAAACACATAAATGTATATAAGTACGCTTCACCTAAGTACTTCTAGAATTGTTATTTCTTCTATTTCTTTATCAAATATTTCTACAAGAAAAATTTATCAGCTGCATTGTCTCTGCGATTATTTTCAAGGTTTAATGAAATAGGCTGCAAAGCCAAGCCTTCTTTCAATACGGAATAGAAAATTTTAATTAAAGTAAAAGCTCCATCAAAAAAAAAAAAAAAAACTCCTTTCCACAATTCCATGTATTCCAAGGTGAAAATAGAGTAAGCCAAAATTAAATTTTAAAAATAATTTGAATTGTCATTGTTTAATTGGTTCTGTTCTTCACTTACATTTTATAAAGGTGACTTTTAAAGCTTTCCAATGTGTGAAGTGTTTTCTCAAAATTACAATTCACCAGAAGTTTCAAAAGCTGAAGGTTTTGGTATGTTATCCTTTGATTACACTAATTGAAGATTTTCAACTATTGGGATTAAAAATACAACCAAAATTTTTTAGACTCTTTTATAGAGATTACAGTGCCACTGTAGAAAGCAAAGCTTTGATTTACAAAATGAACCTTCAAAGACAGAAGCATAAATAAACTCTGACACATAATTCCCAGCAGAGAGAAAGCACCATCATTTTTTGGTAAATATAAAAAAAATACTTCATCATAAAAGTTTTGTAGATCAATTTCTGCAATGGTGATAATGTGTAAATATTTGTAAACTTTAATATTTATAGTTTTTAGTTTGTAAAATATTACAGCTTGTTTGGGTGAAATTATAGATTATGTGTTCATGACAGTCAATTACATTATGACCCGTAGGTTTCTTAACATAATAAAACATTGTCTTGCCATAATACTTGACCCTGCCAAAATTTGTATTTGTTATCAACACCATAAAAATAATTTTATCACTAATATTAAACTATTTACTGAATTTATAATAGCCTAGAATATAATTTTCCCTTCAAGAGCAACTTCCAGAAAATTTGCTCTGATTCCATGAAACAGATGAAAAAACATAAACACTGTTGGATTTGGTGTACTTCTATCTGGAGCCCTGTTGACAGTGACATCACCTGGGCATTTGTCTACTCTAGATCCACTAACCAAGTCCTTCATTAGGATCATTGTCTCTTTTCTTATCCAGGAGATTACTTCTGATTTGATTTTTTTCTATACCCTCATTTACCTGTTTTACTTCCACTAATACTATTTCAGAAAATTCAGGTGAGTACCTTGTAATTTCTTCTACTTCATTGTCCCCTGCACTTGCCCTGGGTGGGCTAGAGATCTGGGATTGCATCTTGCTTCTGTGTCTTCATTTTTTATTTTTTAAACATTTGTTTTCTTGTTGATGCTTATAAATTGTTTATTGTAGATAGCTTTATCACTAGTCTTGAGGCCACCCTAGGAAATGATTATTCTTCAGAGATGTCTTCCAGGTGTAGCTGGATCTTCACCATTGAGCCTGTGCCTACATCTTACCCTCCCAATTTATTAGGGATGAGCAGTAGCTGTCTATTTAGCCCAACTCCTAGTCCTTTGGCAATGATTGGACTATGGTAATGATGATTATGACCCCAGACAATCACAGTGTTGTGATACAGGGAAAAACAGCTAATCACAAAAGGTATGACATCCTGGCTAAAGTAATACAATTAGCAATAGCAGTGGCATCAAGCACAGCCTAAAAACTGAAACACTGCATAACGATTAATTTGGTACCATTAACCACAGGAGCAAGATATATATAACAAAACCCAGCACAAACCAGAAACTTACATGCAGTGAATATTTCCTTATAGAGTGATTTTACTCTGGGGTGGGAGAGGTTAAGAGGGATAAGAGGAAAAATAGAGAAATGGATGAAGAGAAAGACATTACAAGCGAAGCTAAAGAACAAAGGAAGATCACGCAAGCTTTGCCAACTAGAGAAGACGGGAGAGGAAGAATGAAGGAGGAAGCAAAAGACGATCAAAGCAAACCAGAAGAACCAGAGACGATGTTTGCTTACATGTAAAAAAACAATAAATAAAAAAGACAATCAAGAGGGGGCAGAGGGAACCCATGAACAAAATGCAACAAAGACAGAACAAACAGCCATAGTTAAAACCTACAAATAAAAAGAAGAAATTTCTCTGACCACAAGCCTGTGACGATCCTCTGGTATCCACAGTTCTGTGATAGTGTGTGAGTCATACCCCGAATCTGTGCTGGCTAACTGGCTGGGACCCAGTGTTCAGCCAGCAGCTCTCTGGATGTCCCTCGGTGGCAGCCCACCCACATCCCCTTCCTCTGTATGTCTCTGCAGTCTTCACTCACTCAGTTGCTGTGGGGTTTCAACACTTGGAGCCCTGAGACCAAGACAGCCCAAGGCTGCTCTGGGCCCTGCGTTCAGTTGGCCCCTCCTGCCCTTGCACAACATCTCTGCTCCACCCTGGGGGTGTGCCTTTCTCCTCCTTGCGCCGCTGGGAGCTGGGTGGCAGCCAGTACTGCGGTGGGACCCACTACCTTTGCCATAGCCACATTTGCTTTACCGTCTCCAGAGGCTCCCGTTTGCCACTCTGGTGCACAGCATTTACTGCTCCGTTCCACTGGCGTGTTTCTCCCCGCAGGGCTCTGGGTTCCCTCACTCTCA
Source organism: Dinomys branickii (assembly GCA_004027595.1). Taxonomy (NCBI): domain Eukaryota; kingdom Metazoa; phylum Chordata; class Mammalia; order Rodentia; family Dinomyidae; genus Dinomys; species Dinomys branickii. The sequence continues at coordinate 22,400 of PVLD010004997.1, read as the reverse complement.
ACGTGTCCCTGTAGGCTCTACGCTCCTTTCTCACACATGAGCTGGGCATGTGAGCCCAATATTGATGGTTCCCAACTCGTCAGAGGTCGCTTGTTATCCTCCCATAGACAGAGAGCAAACTGGTGGACCATCAAAGAGAGAAGCTTCCTGGTCACTTGCCCCTGTGTGTGCCACTGAAATACGCTGCTAAGCTGCAATGTCCTCTGTTTGGAGGAGGGCAAAATAGGCACAGGGCCTTATACCCCAAGTCTGTCCTCTGTGGCTTGATTTTGCCACACTATTGGGGTTCCATCAGCTTTTGGGGAACTTCCAGGAAAGGCAGTTCCTGTGCTGCAGGCGGGTGGGGGTCCCACAGGCAGCCCTGTGGGCCACTTCACCTTTTTAAAAACTCCTATGCCTGTTTTGTTTGACCTACAAGTCTCATCTCAGATTGTTTTGAGCATCAGGATGTACGCCCCTCCCTTTCTTCCCATTACCTGTGCTTTGAGTCGATTTTCCCTGAATATCACCAATGTGACTCTGCCTCTGCTCAGTCATGTTGAATCCTGTTGACATTAATATGAATGAATCTACATTTTACTGTTTACAAAGTTCTGCTAATGGCAAGAAGATAAATATATCTGCCATTTTGCTTTCCATAAATAAATACGAAAGTCTGGAATAGAAAATGAGCAAAATTAATTTGCAAGACTATTTATTTGATCTAAATGAAAAGTCATGACTGACTCGGGCTTCCTGTATTTCACAGGCTACAGCACAGGCCACTTGTCTGGGACACTGAGTGTCTTATGAGGGTGGCAACACTGAATCAAAATCCTACCATTTAGGAAGGAAGAGGCTTAGCTGACCAGAGACACTTGGGTATGAGACCACTTTGTCATATGAACAAACATACCTCATGTTCTTCTTTAAAAGAAAAATCTCTAGTTTGAATGTACCCAGAAGTGGGTTGCTTCCGGTTGTTTACAACATGAATCACATGTTATGTAAGAACTCTGCTCACTGGGTACACACACCCCATTCTGCTCAATGAATGATGGAAGTTGGCAGTACAGAGCAAAATCCAACTTGGCTTATGTTAATATAAGTATTAATAGTGACAGTTTTGTAATAAGCATCAAGAATGAATGATAAATTGGTTAGGATACTAGCAGAACAGTCATATATTAGGACTGATCCAGGAAAACTGCGATGGTCACCTTAGCAATGGAGGGCTTTACGCTGGAAGACCTGGAAGTCACCATGGAAGGCTTCTATCCACGTTAGCTAGAGTACAGATGGGACAGGCAGCCCTCATGTATCTACTGAAAACCCTGGCAACCACTTTTCCTTTGTGCTCTTGCCTCAAAAATAGTTAAAATATATTTTTTTGCTATGTATGTTCTTCTGGTCATCGGGGGTTATAACTGTCATATTAGTTTATATCATCCACCTCATCCTTATAAATCCCAGCCAAGATAATTCATTTCCAGTTTATTGCAAATAAACTCAGCACCCTGTGCCACCTCTCAATTTCTATACCTCCCTACCGAGCTCTCCCTCATGGGTTCCGAGGGTCTGGTTTTCTACAGATAGTTTGTTAAACTCAGATGGTTCCCCTTTCTCTTCAGTTCTCCCCTCGGATGTCTCTGACCCTGGGACACCACATTTATAACACGAGTCTTTTTGTGTGCATGAAGGGTAGTCTCCTAGTAGCTGAAGACCATAGACAACACCTCAGCCTTCTCCTCTCAACAGCAGGGACACATCTCCTGCTATTCTGCAAAATGCCATTTGTCTCTTACAAATCTGTTTTACTGGAATCCACTGTTCTATTTGTCTGTTGTTGCCCACCCCTTCCTACCATAGGGATATTTGTCTGGGTGTTTACTATAAATACTGTTTCAAATCATTGGCTTTTTATTTTCTGTATCTGGAAACTCAGGTATTTTCTGTTTTTGGCCTTCTTCTAAAACATGCAGCAAATTACATGACTCACAGCAGATACTGCATGAATGGTTTTGCGTTAAAGGAATGAATAAAATAGCATATATAAATCGTATGTTATCCAATATGAAGCATCCAAGATTAGAAGTAGATTTCATTTCTCGCAGGTAAATGGTGATTTAGAGATACTGGACTCCAGATGGCAAATCTTCCATCCAATACAGTCTTCCCAACCTGAGTGGCCCTTTACCTGATAGCAAGATTCTGCCTACTTCCAGCCCACTCCTAATATTAAAAGCCAAAGTTCAGAAAGCTACTGCTAGCTGTGACACTGATTGAGTTAAACTTCTCTGTGTCTCACTGAAGAACTACAAACAATAATATCTGCTTCATAAAAATCAAATGGTTAGAGACAGAAGGGCAGTGGAGAGGAGAACTACAATTGATCATGATGTGATATGAATATGTACCAATTCCCCACGGTTAATGTAATTATTACATATCACAAACATATACTAGTAAAAACATTTTTAAAGAAGGGAATCAAATGAGTCAATATTGTATATAGAAAGCATTTAAAACAGGGGCCAAGAAGTAGTAAATCTTCAGTAGGTGTTGGCACCTGCTACTATACTCAAGTCACTAAGCTGTTACTACTTTGACATTTGGTTGTTTTAGTTTTCACTGACATTGGCTTTCTTTTCTCAATAGCAAAGGGATATTAAGGTAATGGAAACAAAAGATTCAAATCTAGAATATGAGTGCAACATTAGCAGAATTCTGGGACATGTGCCAGCAGCCCAGCAGGCAGCACTGTTTTATTCATATTAAAAGACCCCCTAATCTACAAAATGACTCCAGCAACAGCCTCTGGAAGCAGCTAGAGGTTAGTGCTCTGACTTTTAAGGTTATTTGACCACTGGAACATCTTGCCCACTCGATAGGAAAAGAAGTAGACAAAAAATAATTTGGAAGACCAGGAGAAAGCATTTTTAAATTGTCCAAAACAAAACAAAACAAAATTTATTCATCCTCTCTCCTGAATATTATTTCCCAAGATAGGAAGGATTGTCTGAAAATGTTACTATGCCAAAAGCCCAGTGCCAAAGATGCAAAGTTTTGATATGCATGTGAGAAAAAAATATGCAGAAAAGTTAGCCTTCCAGAAATGGGGCTAAAAGTACGCAGAATCACAGCCAATTAGAACAGAAGCAGGGCTTCGAGGCCATCTCACGCACCTCCTGCCCTTTACAGGTCAGGCAACTGAGCCCCAAGGACTTTACCAAAGTGAGTTCTTCCTTCTTCCCACTTCAAGGAGCTGGGGATGGCTCAGTGAGATCAAAGGTACAACTCAAATCGCAGGCGGAGAGGCGGAGACCTTATCAAACAGTGAATGACAAAGCAAAAACCAGAAAAACGTTCAGCGCTTTTGGAGGAGTGAGATAGAAAAGACGAATTGGCATAGGGAACATAACGCAGAAAACAGGCCAAAGCTCACCTGGAACATTGCTCGACTGAATGATCCAAAACAAAATAACGCCAAGAATTTTTACATGTGTCACAGATCACATAACTTTCAGCAAGTTTTTCTCTTGATTTTTCCAGGATGAATCAGTGGGTTCCCAATGATTGTAATTATTGCCAGTGTTCTTTATTGCTTTCTAAGGTCTAACCAGAGGTCTTATTCACTGGGGACGCTCTCCATCAAGTCTGCTAGCTAAGAAGGGAGTTGGAAAGGGGTGAAATAATAACAATAGATTTCTCAAAGACATAGGCATTTTATATGTGCCATCTATTTCAAAGGCAACTTAAATTTTTGATGCGTGAGCATGTGGGTGAGTCTGTGTGTTTAAAATGTTTAAGCTATGCTACAGCTTTCTAGCTAAGTCCACAATCCCTGGAGCCAGAATGTCTGAACTTAGATCCTCAGCTCCATATTTTGCTAGCCATGTGATCTTGGGCATGTTACTTAGTCTCTATGTACCTCAGTTTCCTCATCTGTGAAACAGGCACAATAAAAGCATTTACCTCAAACTGCAATTGTGAGGATTAAATGAGTTCATTCACATACCGCCTGTGGAATGTTCTCTGGCATACAGCAAGCATCATTAACCTTTAACTACTATTGTCCAGAGGTCATTCATCAAGCTACCACAGATACCTGCAAAAATACCAAAATAAGCCTTCCACAAAATCTGGACACTACCTTAAGGCCATTTAAGTCTAGACAACCTCAGCATATTTCACACTACATTCTAACAAGAACATCTGCTCTCCCTGGACCGCATGTTAGAAGTAAGAGGGGAATGTCTTCCTCCAGCCCCAGAAGCAGCTTCACTGTCACCTGTGCAAACTATGTTAGCAGCATGCCTACTTCTAACAGGACAATGCAGAAAAACAGCATTGCTTTTGTTAAGGGATGGGAGCACGGCACACAGGATCCTGGTGCTGTCATATACACATAGGAAGGACACATACATGCACCCCTCATTGTCAAGAATAAAAACAATGAGTTTTGGAGGAAGATAGGAATGTTCAAAGGGAAGGAAAATTAATGCTCAAATTTTTTTTTCTTGACCAATTTTGCATGCTTATATCTGGTAATCTGAACAACTAATTTAAAGACAGCAATATGAAATATAACAACCATTGTTGAATTCCTGCCATGTTGTTTAATGAAGCACTGTATCATTTCCAATGTTTTTTATTGCTTTCTATTGTCTTTAATTATTTGATCGGTCTTTCACTCTTACATCTGGTAATCCAAGCAACTTCGTTGAAGATAACAATATGTAATATAACAACCATTGTTAATTCCTATCATCTTGTTTTGAGATTCTGTGTCATTTTTACTGTTTTTGTGTTGTTTTTGTCTGTTGTTATTTTGTTATGGGTTTTTACATTTTAAAATTTAAAAAATAAAAAATAAAACAATAACAATGCACAAATCTCTGGGAGAAGCCAAAAATTAGTCCACCAACCAATCATCAATCTCATTGTCACAGACAAGGTATATCAAGTCACCAAAGACTATCTTTGTGGCTCTATCTCCCTAAGGGGAGTCACTGGGCTTCTGTGAGCACAAAGATTTCTCCCAGCATTCAGCAATGTGAAATCTTCCTTCAGTAATTCACAGTTTACTCAGCCCTGCTGGTCTCTTCCTGACAAAAGCTTAAGCCAGCAGTGAATGCACATTTTCTAAACTTTTGACTCATTTTAAAAATAATTCTTAATGCCGATTTGTCCAGCATAATCTTTTTAGCAGTTTATGCCTAAGTAGGAGGCATCATGAAGTCGAGCTAAGCAGGATGAGACAGCTTTCCCAAGTCTGAGTTGTCAGGGGCTCCATTAAGGCTTTAAAACTCCCTGATGAAGTGAACACTTTTGCCACGTAGTCCTCCTATAGTCCAGGCACTTTGTAGCATTAACAGGTCTGTCCATCATGCAGAGAGAGCTTGCAAGGATCACTTCCCTACTACAGGAGCTCAGAAGGGTTACCTAAGGTAGCCCCTGCTGTCTTCACGACAGCCTCAAGATCCAGCTTCCTTTCCAAGAAGCAATGAGGAGACAGCCATGCACTTGCAGCCAAAGGGACCATTTGTCTTTAGCCTGGACCCAGAGTTAAACATAAAGTGGAGCTTTCATGATGACCATGAGTTGGCATGAAAGTGATAAAGATGGGCCCAAGCCTACAGCAAGTCAGTATTCATGTTCTGGTCTGCCCAGGAAGAGTACAGGAATATCCACTACCTTCACTGCCAGCTGCCTGAGACTTTCCCTCACAGACACCACTGACCCCTGGGAACTTGGCCATAGAGCGCTGGAAAAATAATAGAAACCGCAGAAATCTGTGTGGACAAAAGGAATGCAGGGGAAACACTGCCATTTCTAAATAACGTAGGTTCCAAAAAGACAGAGACTTGGATATACCTTTAGAAAATGCTTTTTTCTAAGAAAACCATTCAGATGGGTCATTCGGGTAGACAAATATTTGTCTGACTCTATAATTGCAGCTGTGGTTCTTGGGGTGGAACCGCTCTGTGTGGTCACATATTGTCTATGTGAAAAGTACTCTTTTTGCTCTACACATTTAGTTATCTCGAGAGAATTAGTTGATTTTACATTTTAAGAATGGATTGACGTAACTGGGATCTCATTAAAATGTTTTTCTACATCAAAAGAAGTCACCAACAGACTGAAAAGAAAACCCACAGAATAGGAAAAAATTTTGGTCACTGTCCGTTAAACAAAGGACTTCTATCTAGAACATAAAAAGAATTGAAAAAAATTAGGACCCCCAAATTCAAAGACCCAATCCAAAAATGGGCATCTGACATGAATACGTATTTTTCAGATGAAGAAATATAAATGCAAATAAATGTTCAACATCATTGGTATTTGAGAAATGTAAAGTCAAACAACAGTGAGATTCCTTCCTACCCCAGAAAGAATGGCTATCATCAAGAAATCAGCCAATAACAAATGCTAGAGGGGCTGTGGGGAAAAAGGAACCCTTCTGTAGATTGGTGCAACCACTGTGGAAATCAGTGTGGAGAGTTCTCAATAAACTAGGATTAGCAGTCCCATTCAACCCAGATGTCCCCTTCTGAGTATTTTCCCAGAAGAACTAAAAACATCACACCACAGTGATATGTGTGCACCCATGTTTACAGCACCACAATTTGTTAGAGCTAAATCTTGGAAACAACCCAAATGTGCACCAACTGAGGGATTGATAAAAAAGGTGTGGTATTTTTGTTCACTGGAGTATTACTCAACTGTAAAGAAGGACAAACTCGAGGCTTTTGTAGGTAAATGGATGCAACTAGAGACCATACTCATAAGTGAAATAAACTCACATGTGTAAACATCGTATTGTCTCCCTAGTGTAAGAAACTGAAAAAGCAAGTAAGACCTACAATCTACAATAGATATTATGAGAGGGAAGGAAACATCTCAAAAAGAAAACAACTGAGATGGGTGAAAGGAAAAAAGAAGGAAGGGAAAAGAAAAAAAAATATATATATATACATAAAATAGATAAGATATTTATACTACTGACTTCTTTTAGTTCATTGAAAAAAATGGTTGATGCTTATATTGTTTGATCAATTCTGCATGCCTATATCTTGTAATCTGAGCAACTACTTTGAAGATAACCATATGCAATGTATTAACCATTGTTACTCTCCTATTATCTTGTTTTGAAATTCTGTATTATTGGTTTTGTTTTTGTATTTTTCTCTTTAAAATAAAAAAAATTTTTAAAAAATGGGTTGATGGGCACAGCACCTGCCTGCCAAGCATGAGGTCATAAGTTTGATTACTAGTATCAAAGAAAAAGGAAAAAATAAAAGGAATGGATTGAATCAGCTGGGTGCAAGAAGCTTGCTGCTTGTTCTTGCAGAGGTGTACATGTTCTCATTTGATGAGTGGTTTTCAGGGAATGAGGCTCAGAAGTTAAAGAAGATGCTCTTGAAACATAAAATGAAAACTCAAACACTGACTATGCAGCTTCCAGAATATGCAAGGAGGATCCTGATCTGCAGGCCTAGTCCAGCACCCTAGGAGAAGCAGCTTTGGTAGCCTCAGAGACAGTTCCCCGTGGTGAAGACATAGGCCTTCTCCCCAGAGACATCATCACAGTGGCTCACAGTCAAACCTGGTAATTTCTTGGGCCATGTCCACTAACCAAGGCAGTTAGAGACTTGGCAGAACCCCTGTGACAAAATTGTAGGCATTTTCACCAAAAATACCTTTGTAGGTATCTTAATCACTTTCTAGTCACTGGGACAAAATACTCAACACCAACCACTTAAAGGAGGAAAGGTTTATTTTGGCTTCTGGTTACACTCCCTGGTCACCTGGTTCCAAGGCAGAAACAAGATAACAGGATCAGGGTGAAGGGAAAGGTGCTCAGCCTGGGGCAGTCAGGAAACAGGGTGAGAAGGTGAGGATAAGAATTTGGCCTTTTAAGGCACCTTAGTGATCTACCTCCAACCACACCCTACCAAAGGGCACATTTAGCCACTGATCCCATCAGCGGATTAACTCCTGAGGGATAGAGGACCCCCTACAATCCACTCACCTTCCACACATGTGAGAACTGCGAGGGACATTGTAGACCTGAACTATAACAGCAGGTTCCAGAGCCATGGACACTGAGTAGAGAAACCAGAGAAGAAAGGAATTTAAGGGATGGTTTCTGAGCAAATTCTAGAATGTCAATAGAATTCCAGTTCCTGTCAGTACTTCAAAGAAGGCCTGAGATGACCAAGTATACTCCCCAGCTGGTGAAGAGCCTGCCTGTACTCTTGTCCCTGAAAAAGACACATCTCTTTAGAAAATGGGTCTACTCCCAGCCCTTTTGCTAGTGGCATAGAACCTTTGCTAAACCGCCTTAGTTACTTGAGTTTCATCTGTAGTTATGCCCAGATGATGTTTGTCCACTCGACTTGGTCCCCCGAAAGGCACCACACACTGACTTGCCTTCGGTGAAGGAGAAAGAACTGCAGGAGTTTCTGGTCCATGGAAGCTAGTTCAAAAAGAGACACATGGCACAACAGAATGGGATGTATGAGTAAAGCAATCCATGCAACAGGAAAATAAAACTAGAAACATTAATAGCACTGTGGAGTTTCAGACAGATCCAGACAAGGATTTCAGTATAAATAGCTTATGTAGAAGGCACAGCGACAATTGCAAAGAAGTAGGAAAGTTATACAAGGAAAGGAAGGCAGTTAATATAGTATCAGTAGGAAACTAGCTGACACATTAGTCAGCTACAGCTTGATTCTACAGAGAAACGAAGAACTGTAGATTACATTCTCAAATCTATCCTACCCCACAAAAGAGGAGACTGGGGTAGTTACACTCCAGTATCTGTCCCATTGGCTGAGAGCTAATACCAGGGAGCTGTTAATTCCCTAGCACTTCTAATCTGATGGGCGAGCAAGCAAAGCAGCCTTTGGCACTTGCAGAAAAAGCTATCCAGGGCAGAGAAGTAGGTACTGGGAACTCATAGTCATCTGAAACATACTGAAATAGTGCAGTCCTGGGCATGTGACTGTGGCGCTAACAAAGTCAGTTAGACTCTAGCCCTTGTACCATTTACATCCACTCATACCACTTCTATATTCACGCTTTCTGGCCAGTGCTCTTGAAATGTGGTGACTAGCCATCATTTCCTAAAGAAAGGCTTTGAACAGAAAGCTACTGCTGCAGTTGGTCTCAAAACTGCAAATAATATCTTTTAATCTAGTCTCCAGAATCCATTCTGGATTCTCCTCACCCTGGGACTACACTTTGGTCTAGGTTTCTTGCCTGATTTGTCTGGCTAACATGTTTACCCAGTGGAGTAACCCAGAACGTCATCCCTAACATGTCAAAGCCCCTGGTTATCATAACTTTGTCCAGTTACGGTTGCTTCATTTCATCATTCATGGTTATTTATGGTAATGCGAACACCCTAGTGAATTCCAGAACATACTTTCTCTGCCCCCTTAGGTAGCAACTCTGTGCTTCCTCAGAACAAGCATGGTTAGTTACTCTGTCAGTAACGGAAATTCCTTTCTTCACTTGCTGGCATATTTGCATGAAGAAATTAGAGTGACCTGATATCAGCTATAAGTTTGGATGTGATAGAACTTGGTGTATCTCCTAGTAATACACTCCTTCTCTATAGTCAGAATGCCTGCTGCATCTGAGCCTAAAGGTACAGGGGTTTAAAGCTTAAAGTCACTAAGTGGATCCCTGGAGGCAATGGCAAAGGGAACCATTCCTCCCATAACCCCTTTCATTCTCACATCTATACATTCTGTCCTTGAGCAAACATGCACGGCGTAGTCATCACCGCTTTACAGTACTTATCCCACCTTGCAGGATGGTGTCCCATTCTCTCTAGGTGTCACCTCCAACATTCTACTAGGCCACCCCTTCCAAATTATGTAGAATATAGTAGAACAAGTGGATGTTAAGGTCCTGTGCCCATTATTACCTTCTTTCACTATAAAGTGACCCTCTTAAATCTGAGCAATGTGGAGGACCATGAGAGAGCTCTCCTTGAAACAAGACCATTTGTCTTCATTTTGGATAAGCCTGGCCCTAATTCTGGGTATGGATATGTACAGAGCTTGCTAGGCTAAAACCTCTCAATTGGCTTTAAGCCATGTAAATGGGTCTAGCTGAGACACTAGACCCACCTCTCAGATGCCTGAGATGTGTCGCCTTTAAAGCAATGTGACAGGTCAGTGATGCCCCGCCTACTGGCTCCCCACAACTTCAGATACGTGTTTGTCTCTACTCTTGCTGTGGGTTGCTCTGGAAGTGGTGGATTGGAATTTACTTACTAGAGTTCCAAAAACTTTTCCTTGGGATTACAAATATAAACTCCTCCAGACCACGACAAGCCCCAGATGATTCTCTATAAGCCAGATCAGCCCTACAATAAAGCCCATGTTGTTAACCCATGCACATTCTCTATCTCCACTCCTATGACTTTTATGACCATAGAGAGCCCCATTATGCAAGGACTAGTGAGACCAGAGGTCTGGCTTGTTTCTATGGGATAGATATCATATTCACTTAGTTGTTCTGTACTGCCTGCATACAAGGTACTTCTTATCAGGCATTGACAGAAATATTAAGGTCCTCACGCTTCTCTAAATGCATCCCCTACTTCTACAACCCTTCTTATCTCTGAACGTCCCAAGTTTGCTGATGCTAAGCCTTTGATGTACCAGACCTACCAGTCTATAAATTCAGTATCCCATGAGGTCCACAAATCTTGTAATCAAAGCCAGTCCATAGCTTTTTCTGCCCTCCAGCTGTGGGAAACGATGGTCTCTTTATATGCTATCAAAGAGGCTCTCTGGCTTTGAAACATCACCTTACATTAATGATTAATCACGGTCAGCCTTTGACTGTCTCTCTCCCATTGATAACACCCAACAAAAGCCATGTAATTCATGTGTCCTTATTGCCCCCAGACCCTCTCAAATGCCTGCTGTGTTCTCCCCCAGTGATTTCCCATGTGGGTTCCCATGCTGGTTCATCACAAGGGGAAGATTTAGCAACTGTGCTGCTACAACCTGCCACGAGCTCTCCAGACTCCTCACCTAACAGTTATTGTCTCCTCATTTCCAGCCAGTTAAGGCATAATGCAGCTCCAAAACCCTAAACCTAAACAGAATAATAGAGCGATAATAGGAAACAGTTAGATAGATTATTTGCAAATGGGAAGGGGATATAGAGGTAGAGGGAGACAGCTGGGGGTGGGGAAAGGGAAGTAAAAAGAACTAAGACGTGTCATGTACATGCACCACTTCCCCAGGAGGAATGAAATCACTGTGGCAAACATGTGCAAACAAAATATGTTTTTAAAAAATGTTTAAACCTACAGCTAGTACTAACTTTTAAGTGGGCTCTTTAGGAACAGACCTGGAGATGGTTTTCGCTCAGGAGTTTATTGTAGGAATACCTGAGAGAGATTAAAGAATGTAGGATTAGGCTGAGAGAGAAAACGAGTGCTGATGCCTTGGGGATGAAGGCCTCAGCTAATCCCACCAAGAGCTCTGAAGTGCGCTGGCCTTCAGAGTTGGCCTCAAAGCAAAGGAGCCCCTCAACTATGTGAGTTGTGCATGTGGAATGCCCAGAGGTATTGCTAGGAGTGAGCTGTCCTTTATGCGAAGGCAATTTGCAGAGAGCCATTATAAACAAGTTCGTAGGCAGCCAGCTGTGGTAGTGCACGCCCGTAATCCCAGCACTTGGGAGGCTGAGGCAGGAGGATCGTTGCGAGTTCAAGACCAGCATGGGCTACAAAGTGAGCTCAAAGCCAGCCTAAACTCTGCATAATGAGACCCTGTCTCAAAAAAAGACAAAAAACAATGTTCATAGGCTAATGAACCAACCAGACCAACTGTCGACGGTCTTCATGGAAAAAAAGTCCTCAAGCACTTGGCTTGCATTTTTAAGCAGTTCAAATTCAATATGAGGGAAAGTTAACTGTGCCCGACCAGAAAGGCCTATAGTGTTCAAAACTGTCTTCTTGTGTAACAGGAATTGCAAAATGAAACTTTAAAAGTTATCGTTAGGGTCAAGGTTGTTTTTTTTTTTTTTTCCCCCTTTAGAGACAAGTGGGTTCCTGAGGCCTAGGACGTAAACAGCTCCCCTACCTCAGCCCAGGTGAATGGACAGAGTATGCAGATGCTGACACCAAGAAGCCTGGCGCCCAGTTTCCTCGCTACAGGAAGAGGACAACGCGCTGAGGATGTTTAAACCCAAGAAAGCCAGTACAGAGATCCATGTTATCTCCCTACACTCCCCTTCCTTACTATGAAAGACCATTGCCCACCTGTAAATGATAAGGCGGTGATTTGGGGTGGGAGTGGAGCTAGCTTTGATTAAATCCTTTTTCCCTCTTACCCAAATAAATGGCCTCCTCCGATTTGACCAGCAGCAAGCAGACAAACCTGAACGTATGAACCCAAGTGGCCAGTAACACTTGGATTATAACACAAGATTATAAAATGAGAATCCAATAATGCTTGGGATATCAATAAATATTTGTAAGAAATATATGTTATAAGGAAATAAGCGGTAACAAGGAGAACAAAGAGGGAAAACAGGGCGGGACAAAGGCATCCAAGAGTTAGGAGAAAGGTATGTAGGACAGTTAGCAGGATTAAGTAGGACAAAAACGGCAGACCTCATTACAAAAATTATTTTTTGAACAAAAAGACTGGAGGAGGGTGAAGGAGCAAGCCATGATGCTAGCTAAGGGACAGCATTCCAGTAGAGGGAGCCACCCGTGCAAAATGCTTAAGGCAGGAACGTGCCTTGATGCGCGCAGGCGTAAAGGAGGCCAAGAGAGAGAGCGGGAGGGAGAAGGGTCAGAGAGGCTGCTGGGAGCTATGACGGGAAGAGGGCCTGATAGTCTCTGGCAGTGGATCTGAAGGGAGGGACGAGTGGGATCTCCAGGCCATTCAACTGAATTCTATCGGGAAATAACTTTGAGGAAGAATTTACCCCTCCACTGGCCCAAGTTCACATGCTCAATGACAGCTTTAGAATACATTCTCCATTTGAACAAACACAATTCATGTCCTCCTTTAGTAATCAAATATCACCACTAAGACCTAATCAAAACATTGAGGCAAACACACATTTGTTGCCAAACAGCACAGTCTCTCTGTTATTCTGATACTGTATCCTTCTCGAGCAGTTCCATCCCTTTCCACTGAGAAATATTTTCTCTATGAAGCTCCCTTTGAGGCCATCTGGTGCATCTTAAGTTGACCCAAACATGAAAATCCAACCCTCTGAACACGTAGGTGGTCCCTCCAACTTTCACTCAGCCTCAAATTGGAGCATAGTGATCTACTAAATGAGTTATATACAGAAACCAAAACTAGAATTCATAAGCCAAAAGTACCATGTGACCAGAATTTACCGATACCTCCTGTTGTGTATTGTCCTAAGAATTTTAGTGTTCATGAGGCACTTGGCAACAGAAGTACATGAGCAGAAATTTGTGATTTACAGAATTTTCTGGAAGATCTCATAACAAACACTGCCTTCAGTTGGTTACAGCTTCTAGTTGCTGCTATTTTTGTTCTGCTTTAAGTGAGTATTCAATAAATGCAAAATAAATGTTCTAAGGAGATAAGTGCTAACAGGGAGAAAAGAGGAAAAACGGGTCAGGATAAAGGCATTCAAGAGTTAAGAGAAAGGCACATAGCAGGATAATCAATGAATTTGAAGTCATTGTTCATTTAGCTTGTCATGAATTGTCTTACTTGTAACAAATTTGGCCCATAATTTTCCAATAACTACCTTTAAAACCGTGCATGTATTGCAAATTAAATAGGAAAAACCCTCCCCTTTAGGAAGCTAATGTAAATGTAACCCATAATGCTATAATGCTGAATGTAACTGATGAAAAGGAATATTTTTACTTTATTCATAATCTTAAAGGGAAAGTAGTCAGTCTTTCACAGTGAAATATGATGTTGACTTCCTGTTTTACATAACTCAACTTTATCAAATGGAAGAATTTTCTACTTCTAGTTTTCTGAGAATTTATCATGAATGAGCACTGATTATTACAAAATAACTTTTCTATATTTACTGAGATGATATGATGATAACATGGCATTTTCTATTAATGTTTGATGTTCAAATGTTAAACTGATTTTGTGTTTCTTTGATTGGATCCATGATTCTTTCATTGGCTTGGATCTCTTAATATTCTTTTATGGAGGAGTTTCTTGTTTCTTGGACAAGAATTTGTTGAATTTCTTGTTAATGAGGGGTTTATTTTGTAATTTCTTTGTAACTGCTTGATGAAGCCTTGGTAACAGCCTTATTCTTGCCTCAACAAACAGGTCAAGGGAATAGTCCCTCATCCTCTTTTCTAAAAGAGTTTGTGTAATAATGATTCTATTTCTTTCTCAAATATTTGCATTTTTTATTTTAAAAGTATAAGAACAAAAACGTATTAACAGACAGCAATTTACAAAGTAGCACAAGAATAGTACAAGCAAAACTGAATTACAAACAAGGTGACAGGGAATTAACAATGGTTGTTGTATTACATATTGATAACTTCAAAGTGTATACTCAGGAAAACAAACACAGACATGCGAGATTGATTAAACAACTAATCATTAACTCTTCCTTACAATAAAGCGACAGAAGTCAGTAGTACAACTATATTAGCTATCCTGCACATACATACATACATAATTATCCCTTTCTTCCTTTTCTCTTTTCCCTCATCCCAGTTGCTCCTTTTGAGCAGTTTCCTTTCATTTCACAATGTTTATCCTGCCTCCTAATTTCTATTCACACTTTCAGGTTCTTACACTAGTGATACAATACGTTGCTTCCACATGCACATCTGATTTATTTCACTTATGAGTATGGTCTCTAGTTGTGACCATTTACCAATAAAAGCCTCAAGTTTGTCTTTCTTTATAGCTGAGTAATATTCCATTGTACAAAAATGCCACAGTTTTTTTATCCAGTCCTCAGTGGATGGACATCTGGGTTGCTTCCACAATTTAGCTATTACAAATTGTACTACTATAAAAATGGGTGCACATATATTGCTGTGATATGATGTTTTTATAGCTAGGTTGAATGGGACCTCTATAGACCTAGTTTGCTGAGGAATCTCCAAACTAATTTCTGCAATGGTTTCCCAAGTCTGCATTCCCACCAGCAGTGGAGAATAGTTCCTATTTCTCCACAGCCTTGCCAGCATTTGTTTTTGGTTGATTTCTTAAGGCTAGCCATTCTTACTGGGGTGAGATGAAATCTCAATGTTGTTTTAATTTGCATTTCTTGAATGACTAATAATGTTGAACATTTTCTCATGCTTTTATTTGCCATTTATATTTCTTTATCTGAAAAGTGTATATTACTCTCAGATACCCATTTTAGGATTGAGACTTTGAATTTGGGGAGGTTGATGTTTTTTAATTCTTTATATATTCTAGATAGAAGACCTTTGTCCAAGGGACAGCCAGTTAAGATTTTTTTCCCAATTGGTGGATCTTCTTTTTACTCTGCTGGTGATTTCTTTAGTTGTGCAGAAACTTTTCAGTAAGATAAGGTCCCAGTTGTTAATTCTTTGAAGTATTTCCCTCACAGTTTAGTTTTTGTACATGAACTCTCTGCCTACTCCTATGTCTTCAAGATTTTTACTTGCTTTCACTTCCAATATATTTAGTGTTTCTGTTTTAATATTGAGATCTGTGATCCATTTTGATTTGAGTTTGGTGCATGATCATAGGGTCTATTTTCAGTCTATTGGGTCTATTTTCAGTCTGTGGCAAGTGGCAAGCCAGTTTTTCCAGCACCATTTATTAAAGAGGCTATCTTTCTTCCAGTGACCTTCTTTGGCCCCTTTGTTAAAGATTAAGTGTCTCAGTGCGTTTGTGGTTGTGGCTGCATCTTCCAGTCTGTTTCATTGATCCTTAGGTCTGTTTTTTTAGCCAGTACCAGGTTGATTTTATTACAGTAGTTTTGTAGTAAAATTTCAGGTCATGAATTGTGATTCCACCTGACTTGTTTTTGTTGCCCAGGATTACCTTTGCTATTCTGGGTCTCTTCTAGTTCCAGATGAATTTAAGAAATGTTTTCTCTAGATCTGTGAGATATGCTAATGATACTTTAATGGGAATTGCACTGAATCTGTGCAACAATTTTGGCAGTATGGCCATTTTCACAATGTTGGTTCTTCCTATCCATGAGCAAGGAATACTTATCCATTCACTAAATTCCTCTTTGATCACTTTTTTCTGAGTCCTGTAGTTTTCATTGAAAAGATCTTTTACTTCTTTTGCTGGATTAATTCCTAAATATTTCCATTTTGGGGATGCTATTGTGAAAGGTATGGTTTCCTTAATTTCTCTCTCAGTCTGTTCATTGTTTGTGTATAGGAATGCTACTGATTTTTTAGTGTTGACTTTGTAACCAGCTACACTACTGAATTTGTTGATTAATTCAAGAAGTCTTCTGGTGGAGTTTTGGGGGTCTTCAATGTAAAGTATCATGTCATCTGCAAATAGTGATTATTTCACTTCTTCCTTTCCTATCCTTATTCCTCTTATTTCTCTCTCTTGTCTCATTGCTCTGGCTAATGCTTCCAGAACTATGTTGAATAGGAGTGGTGACAGTGGACATCCTTGTCTTGTTCCTGACTTTAAAGTGAAAGCTTTTAGTTTTTAACCATTTAGTATGATGTTGGCTGTTGGTTTGTCATAGATGGCATTGATCAGATTGAGGTAAAGACCACATATTCCTATTTTCTGTAGGGTTTTTATCATGAATGCATGTTGGACTTTGTCAAAACTTTTTCTGCATCTATTGAGATGATCATGTGGTTTTTTGGTTTTTGTCTTTGGCTCTATTGATATGGTGTATTACATTAATTGATTTGTGTATATTGAACCATCCCTGCATCCCTGGAATGAATCCAACTTGGTCGCGGTGTATGATTTTCTTGACGATTTGCTTCATTCTATTTGTTAGTGTTTTATTGAGTAGCTATATTCATTAGGGATATTGGTCTCTAGTTCTCTTTCTTTGTTGGGTCTTTCTCAGGTCTTGGTATCAGTATAATATTTGCCTCCAGAAATGACTTAGGGAGAATTGCTTCCTTTTCAATTGCATTGAAGAGTTTGAGGAGTGTTGGCATTAAATCTTCTCTGAATATTTTATAGAATTCTGCTGTGAATCCATCAGGGTCTGGGATTTTCTTTGTTGGTAAGTTTTTAATCACATTTTCAATCTCATTAATTGATATTGGGTTGTTTAGGATTTTTATATTTTCTTGAGTCAACTTTGGTAATTCATATATATCTAGGAATCTGTCCATTTCTTCTGAGTTTTCTATCCTATGGGAGTAAAGGTTTTCAAAGTAGGTATCAATGATCTTTTGAATTTCTGTAGGATCTGTAGTGATTTCATCCTTTTTCATTTATTTCATGAATTTGAGTTTTTTCCTTTCTTTTTTCGACAAGGCTGGATAAGGGTTTAAATTTTATTTATTCTTTCAAAGAACCAACTCTTTGATTCATTTATTTTCTGTAGTGTTTATTGGACTCAATTGCATTAATTTCTGCCCTGATCTTTATAATCTCCTCCCTTCTTTGGGCTTTGGGTTTGACTTGTTCTTCTTTTTCCAAAAGTTTGAGGCACAGCATTAGGATATTTATTTTTTCTTTCTCTGTTTTCTCTGTGTGAGTTCTCTTTCTCTCTTTCCTTATGTATGAGTTCACCACTATAAATTTCCCTCTGAGAACTGCTTACATTTCATCCCACAGATTCTGGTAGGTTGTATTTGCATTTTCATGAGAGAGAGAGAGAGAGAGAGAGAGAGAGAGAGAGGGCCATTCTGACTGGAGAAAGATTGAATCTTAGAGTTCAGTGGATTTACATTCCTCTAAAGTCTAAAGAGGATGAATATTTTTTCATATAATTATTGGTAATTTTTACTTCCTCTTTGAAAAATTGCCTATTCAGTTTATTTGTCCATGTTTTGATTGGACATTTGGTTTTGGTTGGTTACTTTTTTGAGCTTTTTATATATTCTAAATATTAATCCCCCATCAGAAGAGTAGCTACCAACAATTTTTTCCCATTTCCGCTGTTGACTCTTTTCTTTGCTGTGTAGATTTTTAAATTTTATATAATCTCATGTGTTGATTCTTGGTAATATTTCTTGTATTGTTGAAGTTCCATTTATTAAGTCCTTGACTGTGCTTATGGATTCAAGTATTTCAGCTGTTTCAGTTTCTGTTTTTATATCTAGGTGTTTGATCCACTTTGATTTTATTTTGCTACAGGATAAAGGATATGGGCTTATTTTCAGTCTTCTTGTATGTGAATAATCAGTTTTCCAAGCACCATTTGTTAAAGAGGCTATCCTTTTTACAACCTATGTTTTTGACCTTTATCAAAACTCAAGATAGCTGAAAGTGCTACTCCATTGATCTACATGTCTATTTCTGTGCGAGTACCATGATGTCTCTGTTACTATAGTTTCATAGTATAACTTGAAATCTGGGATTGAAAGACCTCCTTGTTGCTCAGAATTGCTTTGGCTATTCTGGATGTGTTCTAGGTCCATATGCACTTTAGAGTTATTTTTTTCTAGTTCTGTGAAGAATGTTGTTAGCACTTTAATTGATAATGATTCAGGTTATCCAGGAACAAGGGATGCCTTTCTATTTTTTAATGTCCTCTTTGACCTCTTTCTTTAGAGTATTATAATTTCCAATGCAGAAGACTTTCATCTGATTAGTTAAATTGATTCCTAGGTATTTAATATTTTGAAGTTATTGTAAATGGAATTGCTTTCTTGATTTCTTTCTCAGTGGGTTTACTGATATATGTGTGTAGAAGTTTTTTATCATGCCACTTTGCTGAATTTGTTTTTAACACTAAGAGTCTTCTAGTACAGTTTTTTTGGTGTTTTTGTGACTTTTTGATTTCCTATTTGTATTCCTTTTATCTCTTTCTCCTAATCTGATAGCTCTGGCTAAAGTTTTAAGTACTATATTGGAGAGGAGTAGTGAGAGTGGACACACTTTTCCTGTTCCTGATTTTAGGGAGTATGCTTTTAGATTTTCTCTATTCAATATGATGATAGGTGGGCCAGGGATGTAGCTCAGCAGCATAAACACTTGCCTGGCAAGGCTTAGGTCATGAGTTTGACTCCTGGTACCCCAAAAAAATAAAAATATCATGATGGCTGTGGGTTCATCATCTATGGCTTCTGTCAGTTTGAAGTAAGGTCTTGTTTTCACCAAGGTTTTTCTTTTTATCATGAAGCGATATTGAATGTTGTCAAAAGCTTTTTCTTCATGTACTAATATGGTCATGTGATTTTTATCCTTGATCATATGTATATGGTATATATGTTTACTGATTTACAAACATTGTACAATTTTTGCATTCTTGGGATGAAATTGACACTTTTTAAATGATTTGTTAAATTCTGTTTGCAAGTATCTTACTGAGGATGTTTGCATCTGTGTTCATCAAGAATATTGGCTTATAGACACAATGGTGATGGAGATCCAACAGACTGAATAGAAAAAGAGTCACATCAGAAAGACTCAGAGATTAACTAAAAATACAGATAATTGGAAGCAGGAGAGGGATATGCATTCTTATAACAATCAATTTGAAAGAAAATACTTGTAGATCAAACAAAACATTCAATAGGAATTAAAAAGAGGGAAAGCAGTCCCCCCGGGGCATGTCCACAGAGCCCCTATCTTTGCCCACCCCAGGATCAGCCATCTTGAAAACTTCCCATATACCTGGAGGGAACCAAAGAGCACAGCAGAGTCTAGCCTCCCAGGATAGACTCAGGTTACATGGGATCTGTCAGCCCATTGTCTCCTCTCCAAGCACTAGGGAAATTGCAGTCTTGCAGCATCCTCACTGGCTTACCCCAGCAACAGGGAAGGCTCACTCTCCATTTGCCCAAACTCACGCTGTGAACAGATAAACGAGTGAGCATTGCTTCTGCCTGGAGTCATCAATATTGGACCCTGAGCATGCCCAAGTCACTATTAGGTGCCTCAAGTCTGTTCCACATGCACAGGACCTTCATCTGGCACACACAGCTAACACTGGTCCTGTTTAAGTGTGCCTGACACCCTAAGGTCACTTGAGTTCCTGCCTAGCACGCAATGGCCTGCATCACCTCTAGACATGCCAGAGATTCTATCTGACATTGAACAACAATCTGAGGCAAGCTAGGTCTCTATAGGGAGTCTCAGTCCCATATGAGTCTCTGCTTGGTGCATTGGAGCATCAGAGCACCCAGCCCCACATTGGGAGCATCAGACGCTCCATCTTACACATCAGGACTGTCCTGTGCAGAGTCTCTACCTGGTATACTACGCTGGTCCTCTGCCTGGTTCACCACAAGGATTAAAGGCCCACGTGATTTTCCCAGTACTTTAGGTCCCCATGAGATACAACCCAGCATTCTGTGCCCTCC
Source organism: Dinomys branickii (assembly GCA_004027595.1). Lineage (NCBI taxonomy): Eukaryota > Metazoa > Chordata > Mammalia > Rodentia > Dinomyidae > Dinomys > Dinomys branickii. The sequence continues at coordinate 1,951 of PVLD010004997.1, read as the reverse complement.
TTGGGCTGGTCAGAATCTTTCTACATCAGTCCTGGGCACACGTGGGTCTCCACAAGCCTCCACTTGTTCTGAGCTGGTCCAATGGACACCAGAGTATACTTCAGGTATCCAGTGTTGAGCTCTAGTCAGCAGGAATTCACACAAGGAGTCTCAAAATCCAATGCCCCACACCTTTCCTGGAAACATGTCACCAACTTGAACATTGCCACAAACAGGGGTTTGCAGACAGGGCCCTCTTCATCAGAGAAGTCCCCACACAATGCCACAGGCTATTAAGAAAAAAGAAGAATGTGACTTGTGAGATTAAAGACTGAAGGGTCTAGAAATACACAGGAATTGTTTACTTCCTTCTTTTGAACTATCTTTTTCCTTCTCCTCTATTTTTTTCAGTTTTATTATTTTTTTCTTTTGTTGTAATTTGGAGTTTTCTCACCCATTTTCTTTTCCCCCCTTTTAATATTATTTTGTCTTACTTATTTGAACAGGCTTTCTCTCTTTCTTCTTTTCTCTCTTTCTCTTTCTCTCTCTCTTTTCATTATCTCTTTCAACTTATTTCCTTAGTGTCTTTATTTTTTACTCTGGTTTCATTTCTATTCCTTATTATTTATCCTCTTCCTAGTTGATTTTTCTGCTACTATTATCAGATAATACCAATTTTCTTTTATTCTTTAATAGCGCCTTTTATGTCAATCTTATCACCTTCTTCTCCCAGTCTTTCCACCTTCTTTCCATTTCATAATTTCTCAGAATCGATTATTTTTTCCTTCATGTCCCCATGCCTCCATTTTAGCCTTACCGGTATAACCATCTATTCTCATGAATCTGTAGATAGCTGCTATCTATGCCTTGCTATGGTTGATCACTGTTCAGTTGTGGAGGTAAAATTGTCCTTTTGTGTACAGTATATCAATATCTGGCTTGTCTAAGAATCTGTACTATAACTACAAATCTTACTGTTAGGGCTGAAGGTGGTACAGTGTTAGTTAGTATAGACCATGATTACCCGTTTTGTATCTGATGCTATTGCTGTTACTGATGTTATTCCTTTACTCAAGGTGACAGAGTTGTTGCTCTCAGTTGGTTTTCTCTATATGCCAGTGTCTAGATTGCCTGGGAATCATAAACAACACTACAGTCCATTATAAAGAACTAGGTACTGGGCTAAATAAGCTGTAACCTTCACTCTCTAATAAATGAAGGTGTTTGGGTTCTAGAACAAACCCAAAGGCCAATAGCTAGCTACTCCTGGAAGACATCTCTAAAAACTAATCATTACCTGAAGAGGTATTGAAACTAGCAATAAACCTAGCCACCATGAGCAACTTATAAGCTTTAGTGAAGAAAACAAAAATTGAGAAAACATGAAAGCAAAGTGCCCCCAAAAGCTTCCAACTACCCCCAAAGCAAATCCAGGCAGTACTAAGGGGGGAAGAAAAAAGTAACACAGCTAAAATATCTGAAATGGATCAGTGGAGGTAACAAAACAGATCAATAAGATACTTGGGGAAACTTTGAATTAACAATACAGAAAAGAATTAGAATGCATGAAGCAAATTCAAAGAGATATTCAAAAAATTAAAAATTCCATTGAAAGCTGACAAAATTACTTGAATGAAACTGAAGATAGACTTTCAGACCTTGAAGACACAATTGCAGCTAGCAATCATCAAAGAAAAGGTCTCTTTAAAAATCGGGAAATAATAATTCAACAGCTGCAAGATGATGCAAAGAAAAGCAACATAAGACTAAAGACCATACTCATAAGTGAAATAAATCAGCGATACATGTGCAGGCAACGTATTATATCACTGGTGTAAGAACCCGAGGGTGGGAATATAAACTAAAAGTCATGAAGGAAATCTGTTCAAAAACAGAGAATGGATGGGACGAAGGAAAGGAGAAAAGAAAAAGACAAAAATGTATGTATGTATGTATAGAGGAATATATATGA